>VZTM01009679.1:2030-99166 GCA_013400555.1 Jacana jacana | reverse complement strand
TAAATGATTCTATGATTCTATGATTCTATGTTTTTGCAAGGAGTATCAGGTGTTTGACACTTGGTGTTCAACCTGGAGCGCAGAAGCAGCAGCCTCATACTGCTCAAATAGCGTGCCTTAAAGCTAGCACTTGGATTTATTCCAGCAAACACTGTATATTTAGTAACTGCTGATAAGAAAACATCATTTCCCATGCTATGACTACTCTTTAAGCATCAGTAAAAATGTACTTAATCAATTTATATTAAATTACTGTGCAATCACCATGGCAGTTTAAGGCTATGCCTATGTATATTAGACATTTTATCAGATAATTATTATGTTCCCTTAACTTCTGAGCATTACTTGATATTTTATATCTACACAACCGGTATCTTTAAAGAGATATTTTATTACATCTAGACTACCACAGTAACTGTGACTGCACTGTCTTTAAAAGGCATTTAAAGATTACACTTTTTAATTGTCAATGCTGCGCCTTTTGGTGTAGGTGCCTCATAAACAGTACAAAAAAGCTCTCAGCAACAACCAGTCAGCAGCCCCTGCACAACTGGTCATCTTAAATAAAACCATCAGCACTGCATGAGCAGGTGAAAACTATGTGGCATGGCCAGGGCTCGCTGGGATGTCCTAGAGCCCCAACATGCTCAGGTCAATGGGGCTGGCATAAGGCTTGCACAGGAAGGAAAAATCAGCTTCACAGAATCAGAGAACAATAAGGGGTTGGAAGGGACCTCTGAAGATCATCTAGTCCAACCTCCTCCCAGAGCAGGTCCACCCAGAGCAGGTCCCACAGGAACATATCCAGGTGGGGTTTGAATGGAGACTCCACCACCTCTATGGGCAGCCTCTTCCAGGGCTCTGCCACCCTCAAAGGAAAGAAGTTCCTCCTCATGTTTAGATGGAACTTCTTATGTTCAAGCTTGTGCCCGTTCCCTCTTGTCCTGTCACTGGGCACCACTCAAAAAAGCCTGGCCCCTTCCTCCTGACACCCACCCTTGAAGTATTTATAGGTGTTGATTAGATCCCCCCTTCAGTCTTCTCCAGGCTAAGAAGTCCCTCAACCTTTCCTCATCAGAGAGACGCTCCAGGCCCCTCATCATCTTTGTGACTCGGGGATGATCTGGGGTCTTAATCCACCTTTGCCTGCTGCAAAAATCACCTGAGGATTACAGTCAACGATTCTCTACCTCCATGAGACACTGTGCTTCTGCAAAGCATTTTACAACCTGATGTATCTCACTGGGCCTGCTGATAGCACCCGCTGACGCGGCACCAGCACCCGCTCCTTATTCCCATGACACAAGCCCACCTTGCTGATGAGTATGAGGACAAGTGATTCTGCCATGAAGTAACCACGAACCATATCTTTTGGGCCCCGTGGTTTCTTTGAGCTTTGGACACGGCTTTTAAGGTAGAAATACAAACATACAAACAAGGCTCTCTCCACTTGGGGAGCTGGGAAACCTTGCCCTCTCCCTGCCTCTGCCCCTCGCTGCTGCTGTGACCCTGTCTGACTCCCTTCATTTCTCTCTCTCTTAATGCCTGCACCTTAAAGAAGCAGAATAATGCAGCACAGTGAACATCCAATTCCTTGCCTGTGAATGCTGTGTCTATTTCTGCACAGGACTGTGGAGAAGAACAGAATGCGCTTCCTTTGTGTGTCCCTGCTGCTGCAACCGTGTGTTCCCACGTGGAATAAACCACCTCACATTCTTACCATTTTAAATGTCTGTTGTCATGACCTATTTATAATTACTGAAGTGCTTCCCTGGAGTACTCTTGGCAACTAATTTCAGTTAGAAATAAATAGAAAATAAACTTATGCTGGGCTGGGTAGACATTTATCAAATCAAATGATTACAGAAAATTAATCTTTCTATCGTGGTCTGTCAAGGCTCAAGAAACCAAGTGCGTTTTAAACGCGTGAATCTCAGTGGTCGGAGGGAAAAAAGCCAAAGCCAAACCCCACAACCCCATCCCAACCACATACACTGGCCCTGTGATAAAAACTAACCACGAACCACTGCCTTCTTTTTCTCCTTACTGTCTCACCAGACCCTCGCTGTGAATTTCTTTAGCAAACAAACCAACTGGATGGGCAAGTATTTCCTCCGCTTTCCAAGCGTGTCTGCTCTGCATTTGTTCAGTTGTCTGTTCAATCATTTCTATTTTTTAATTTTTTTTCACTTTAAAACACAGTCTTACATTTCTGTGGATCACCAGAACACAAGGCAGACACTTTGGGTACTCTCAGAGGAAAAAATGTGCCCTCTACTAATTGAGAGAATTTAAGTTAACTTATCTGTATATACTTTTTCTTAACATCAAGTTTCTTATTAAGAACTGTGTAAGCTAAAATACTAAGAGCCAAACTTGAGAGAACATTCTGATGCTTTTGCAGATGTGTCACTGTAAGTAGGGTCAGAATATGGCCGTGGAAGCATCAAGAGCCTTTCCAATCTGCCCTTGGCACCAACAGCCATTTGACCAGCCCAGCTAAGACTCTGCTCAGACATCTGTTGCTCTTTTCCCTTTGAACCCTAATCCTTTTACTTCCAGATATCCATGCCCAGAGCGTGCTGCCTTCCAACAGGTGATGGTAAGGATCTCTTTGGAGATGTTCCATGCTGAGTATCCAACAGTTCTACAGCAAAAGCAGCCCATGACCCCACACACCTGAAGGAAACCCTCCTGTGATGCACCAGGCGCGGGCTCCCCTTCTCCTGCCCTCCACCAGGCACATTCCTGGAGCCACACATTTCTTTAACGTTACTGCCTCGTTGTCCTGACATTCATAATGTGCTCAGCTGGGAAAGTAATTAAAGTTAATTTCTGCTCGGGGGAGGATGAGAAAAGGTGGGGGGAGCACCCTCACTGTAAATTCTTATTCATATTTCTTTCCTGTTTTGTGATTCTCAATCGGAGTTTTCTAATAACAGATCATTTCTTTTTGTCTAACTTTAATCTGGCCCTGCTTGACAAGCACCATCCTTTTCATTGAAGGGTAAGACCACTTAAAGAAAGGCCAATAAGCCCTTGCACTGCTCAGCTGACTAGGGTGATTTGTCACCCTGTGCAGTGGTGGTCACACCAATGGATTTATCTCAAGGTAAATGGAGATGCTGAGACCTGGGACCTGGAGCTTTGATTAAGGCCCCCTTTTTGTAGTGTTGATAGATGTTGCTTGTGTTTATCTATTTGAAATGCCACTAAATCTGTGAATACAATGGAAAAAGAGAGTAGTTTGCAGCTGAAAACATATTAGTGATTTATGTTTCACTAAGAAGCACAATAAAGAGACAGAGGCTATTAAGAGGAGCTATTTTCATGAGAAATAGTTCTGCTTTAAAACATTATCAACCACACCTTGATAAAGACCTACATGCATGCATAATCGTGTTTACTTATCCCTTTAGTTGAGTGCAATATACATTTGGAATGCACAGCCCCAAATTATTAATAAGCCAGTAGATGCTCCACCATGTAAATGCCTAAGAATAGGAGACTTTGCATGTTAATTGTCTTCCCTGGAAAAAGCCAGCGTAACGCACTGGCCCAGGACTTCAGCTGGACTCCACAGCCCTTACACACGCTTCAAATCCTACTGACCATTATTGCCAGCACTTATTCACAACATTTTAGTAGAAATAACCAGTGGGGTGACACAAAAGGATTATAATGCATCGATATAACTTATAACATGAATCAATGTCAACAAGACGCACCCATTTAAATGAATAGGGTCAGATGAGAATGCTGTATCACCCTGACTCGTGTGACAGTTACAAATGCATAACCTAGTCTGCATAATAGGAGTGTACAAACCAGTAGAGATTTGTAAACTTGGTTCATTTCAAGCAGAACTGACCCACAGGAATGGAAAAAGGAAAAGCCAACTGAGCTGTCTAGAAATAAGTGATTCTGTAGTTTGTTGTTTAACGAAAGGCATAATGAGGTTTCATTTTCTCAAGCTTGAAGAGAGAACACGGACCTAAAACGCTCTTAGGTAGCCAAGCTGCTATTTATCTACAGGGTTCAATTAGAAGCAAAAGATAACACATTCACTTCCAAACACATTTCTGTTTACAAATGCGAAACAAAGCTTCACCGCTCTGCCTCCTATATGCAAATACATAGGCAAACTGCAATCACATGTTTGGAATTAACTGTGCTGTGTGATGATTTATTGAAATGTTCAGAGGATTCCTCTTCAGCACTAATGAACTGCGGTGGAGGGGAGCGGGGAGGGGAGGTGTGTGAGGGCTGTATAATGTGTGTGCACCTGGAGCATGAAAACTAGTCCAGTAAGTTATGTACCTGTAGGGCGATGCTCTGGCTGTGGCTTGGCACCGCAGTGTGCTGACAGTCTAGCAAAGCTCTTAAATCTGGACAACACCTGCACCTCATTTGCTTTACAGAAGCGCCATGACCTGACTGCTGATGGTGAGCCCTCCCTTTCATCCTTAGGATTATGACAAGTTATTAATTGCCACCATTAGCTGCAGCAGCCTGCTTGAGATCTCTGCTGCTCTCTGGAGGTGAGAAACTATGTGCATGCGAATGCAGAGAGAAGCACTGGGGCAAACAGAGCAACAATCTGCCCAAAAGGGATTGTGAGATTCTGAATAATTTATTAGAAAACATTTTTCTTTGTCCTTCCCACAGACCCACAAATCCTCCCTAAGCGCTCTTTACCAGCCTTGCAGATAATGTACTTACACATCTCAGAGCTTGCTAAATAGACTGAACAGGCCACAGAGTTCACTCCTAACACCGCTGCTTCAGAGTGCCTTCCTTCCACAGATGAAACACCCTCAGCCTCTCCTGGAAGTCCTTCCTATGGAATTTTTTGTAATTGAGTAGAAAAATGAAGATACAATGACAGACCAATATTATTTTGCCCCCTTTTGTTTGGAACTGTGTACTGAATTTGTGGGTTCCTGGTTAGAGCAGACCACGTTTCAGCGCGGATTCACACCTCATTTCACCCTTCTCCATGCACTTGCTTGAAGGTGCTCACCCTGTCTCGTTAACATTTTCAGACACCAAACGCTGTATCTCACCACCCAATAAAAAAGGCTGTGGATGAATCAGAGACACTTACAGGGAAAAGCAAGTTCATGATGGGGTAGAAATGATGGGGAAGAGCATCAACTTTAGGAGCTTAATGCACAGCCATAAGCACACTATGGCTAAAGTGGGGTACAAGTAAAAGATGACAATTTTCAGAGGAGATAGGAAGGGGAGATGAGGCTGGTGGTTGCCCCCAAACTGAAACGTCAGAAGGACTTCAGGAACACAGACACACAGCCCAGTGTGTAAACTGAAGAGAGAACCTGAATTGTCAGAGGAGTCAAGGACCATTTCCCTGTGTTTTAGCAAGCCTTTCACAGTATATTTGAGCCATACAATACCATCATGTTCAACCTCTAACAAAATAAAAATAGTCTCTAGTTTAACAGAATATATTTTAAACAAAATGTCTCATTTTTGCTATCTGACCAAACTTTTCAGTTCCTCTGCTAGTCATCTTAAAGTGTTTCAGTGCTTGCATTTACATGTGGAAATACACTACATATGGAACTTACACACCTAAAGTACCACTCCTCATTTGGCTGGGTGAGAAAGGGTGTAGAATGCTTTTACAGGCCATAGGTATAACCTACTTAGAATTAGGGATTAGAAATAAGAACTACCACTGACTCCATCAGAATCCTCTCCAAGACTTAGAGAGGCCAAACGTTTTCTATGCAGCATGCCATGCCATACAGCATTCTTCTACTTAAGTTTAAAAGTACCTCCTCGGGTTTGTATATATATTCATCTATACATCAGTATCTGAAAAGCAGCACAAGATTTCATGCATCCAGGTACCTTTCATACTTCCACAGAAAAACAAAATCAGAGTGGAAGTACAACTTGTACAGATCACATATTATTACCAATAACAGTACTAAAATATATGCCAAGCCTGAGATTACAGAAAAGCCTATTGAAGTTTTAGGTCAAAGTAACATAATTTGGGGAATCATTTGGGCCCGTTCCCATGACTTTCTCTGTGGGACACTCTCACGCGAACAGATAACATTGTCACTTAAATGCCACAGAGATGGCCTTGGGTGCCAGCCACGCGTTGCAACCACACAACCTTACCTGGTCACCAGTCTCCTCCATGGGGTTACCTTCAAGTCTGCTTTGAGGAGTATGAGAAACATCAGTTTGAGCCCCAGAATGGGAAACTGCTGGTCAAGGCAGAGATTCAGGACAGAATCCAGAGACTACAGAGGAACCCAATTCAACTCCATGAGGAAAGAGCTCCAACTACTCTGTTGTCACTTAACACTCAACTTTTAAAAGGAGTGAAATTCCTTGTCTTTCAAAGAATACTTGTGGGCTTCTACCATCAGGCGATGATCCGGGGCTCTGAATTTTAAGTGGAAAGAAGCACACACTTTGTGCCTTTGCCCTGGAAGGTACTATCATTTATTGGTTTGCTCAGGTTTGATCAGTCTTTCACAGTACAAAACCACTCAACATAAAACTCAACTTTTCAGCTCCAATTTGGCCCTGTACTTTGGCCCAGACATATATCTGTTTCTGTGTGTCGCCTGGAGTCACCAGTCCTCACATCCCTTCGGCCCAACCTCCTTCCTCCCCATCTGCCCTTCCTTAAAGCCTGTGTCACACCATCCACTTGTCCTTTGCATAATACAAGAACGGTAAGACTACAATTTTTTTCATCGTTTTTATATTTAGAATTACAATAAAAATGTGAGTTATAACTCAAACATAGCTTATTAGTTACAAGAGTACACAGAAACGGGGAAGTTATTTTCTCAGTGTACTGCAAATCTACTTTTAATTGGCCTTTTGTCATAGAGCAAATTTAAAGTCCACCTAAAACATGATTGTAAATGTTTTGAATCATTTGTTTTCCCAAGAGAGAAAGAGTTTAGATTAGAGCTGACAGCTACAGACTGAATGAGAGACTGGGTTTTCACATTTAAACTCAGAGCCTTTCATTCCTAAGTAGTTCAAAAGCAACTCTTATACGTTGTCTGTGAACACACAGATACCATGCAATAATCAGAGAAAGGATTACAAAGTATGAAACATTATCACTGCTGATTAAAAATACCTATTTTTAAATAAAGACACTGACAGAGACATTTTCTGTTGACTGTATACATTGAGACAATGCCTGAAGCCTTTGGCATCTAACTGTTTTTAAAATCACATCATTAATTCAAGTAATTATTTATCACAGATAAACAAGCAAGGAGCATTCATCTAAATAAACAGTGTTAAGTATCTTTAAAGACCAACAGACCTTAATGCTTCTGTGCCATTTGAAGTGAAACCCTGTGAGATACCAGGAGCTGAGAGAAGTCTGGCAGGGCAGAAATTCCAAGGGGCCAGCAAAGTGGTGGTGGCAGAGAGCTGACCCTCCCCAACACCAACATAACACAGCACTGGGCTGCACAGAAATTTCTAAAATAGTCTTAAAAAAAGCTTACTCACCCACAGTACGTGTGCTTGGTGCTACTTCAGCCAATGCCAGTGTTCCTGAGAAAGCATGGACTGTGCCTCTCTTGTTCAGGGCTCTTGGGAAGAGGATGTCCCCTAACGTGACACGAGCATGGGGAGTTCTGTACTGAGCAAGACTGTGCTTCGATGCAACTGTGTGAGGGAAACCCTTCTTGCCAGGAGTGTTTTCTACAGCAGAGTGCAGTGTTTCAGAGTGGTTGACATGTGGTGTCGGGGGACATGGTGTAGGAGGGAATTTTGTAGAGTGGGGCTGATGGTTGGACTTGATGATCCCAAGGGTCTTTTCCAACCTGAATGATTCTATGATTCCTTGAGAGGCATAAAGTGTATCATCTCTTCAAACATTATGTTAAGGTTTGGGTTAGTGATACAAAAGCAGCGGTGAATTTTGGGGGTATCTCAGATGGCTTAATTGAATTCAAGTTGTCATGTGGGGTGGCTGATCCTTTCAGGTTGCTGAGATGAACAGGTTAATATTTAGAATGCACTACACTCATTGTGGCATATAACATGCCATGTGAAACATACTGGTCTTGATCTAAATCTTGTTTGACTACATGGAAAACCTCCCAGCAAATCCAGGTAACCTCTGCTATTTGCATGTATGTGTTATTTTTAGTTTCAGGTGCTTGATTCTGCTACTCAAACAATGGTCTGTTAACACTGTTTACAGAGCACATAAAAATGTACTTTTCCTTACATTCAGCATCCTTGGATATGATCATTAAAATATTTTAAACACAAAAATAAATGTCTATTTTAACAAGTCAGAATGGTACAGTGCCCAGTACAGACAATTCATATTTTACCAGTTTCATCTGCCTGACATAAAACTTTGTTCTCTTCTGCCCCCCCAAACCTCTCAGCAATACAGCTATTAATTTTAGTTCTTAATTGCAACTGATTGTAGTCATCGAAAAACAGTTAATATAACTGGATAGCACTGTATCAGCCCAGTACTCCCAACTGGGAGCAGAAACCAGTATGATAAAGAGCTAGCCTATTCAACAGTACTGCTGGTGATCAGGATTTTTCCCTAGATCATGAGAGGTGCAGACATAAAAATACAGATGGTTTCATCCAGGTACAGGTATGTGTGCACAGAACAGTGAGCAGCTTCACTGCATTTTGCAATGCTCAGAAAGGGATTAACAACTTTGAATTTTAGGTTGACTCATGGTTCCAGAAGAGCAGGGGAAGAAAAGGGAAAGCCAGTCAGAGATCTAGCAGAGAGAGGTAAATTTAGGAATCCTACAAACCTCCTCTTTGGCAAGGCTGGGAATACAAAGCTCACATCCACTCTGCTTTTCCACTGCTGTTTTGAGAACCAAACCTGTCTCTGACAGAGGTAGCACGTTACCGCTGAGAAAGCGGGAGGCAAAGGGTTAAGCTGTGGAGCAAGCTGTGTACACACTCAAGGTATGTTTGTTTCTGTAGGAATGAATAGAGTCACTGTGAGGAGCAGAGTGTTATTTTAACACCTATTCTCTCCTTGGCTCTGTGGCCAGTTCACATGTAACTGAGTGTTTCCATGGAGGAGAGAATCCATCTGTGTTTTCTCACCTGCAGGTGTTGGGGTTTTAATTAAAAGCTCTAACTAATATGTTGCTATTTTGTGAAGGGATGTGAATTATAGCAAAGGCAAATTATGAATGATAATGAGAGACAGAATAACTCACTTGGAATCAGTTCCTGTGTGCTTTTTTCCCCTTGCAACATAAGAGAATAGACTTTAATGAAATAATCAAGGATGAACACTAATTTACTCTCACGCCCCTTTTTGTACGTGCAAGACAGGTGTAGTTTCATTTACACAGGGGATTGCACCAATTTAGTAAGCACAACCACCTAAAAAGCCTGGCTATCAGCAAAACCTTAAGATGCATTAAAGAAACTAGACCTCTTACAAAGAGCTTAAACAACCCTTCCAAACTCAGACACTTGCAGTGAATTCATTTGCCATCAGCTGTCATGGAAGCTGCTGCACTGTGTATGTGCAGACAGAGCCAAGGTCCACAACCCAGACCGGACCTCTCTGAACCTCGGGGCAGTTTGACTCCTGTTTATCAGTGTTAGATCTCATTCTCAGAACAGAATACAAGTAACTCTCTTGTGGCTCACCAGAACGCTCCTGCCTTCTTGTTCACGTATCTGAGGTGATGGCTGTGGAAGGATGCTTTTCAAAAACTGCCGTAAAGGCAGTCGTGGAACATCTCCCTAAATTACCATTAGGACATACCTTTCTTCCTTCTCCAGACCTCACTGTCTCACAAGGGCTAACAGCCAAGGGAGCCAGGCAAACCCAGTGCCAGGCTGCCCTTAGCGCTCACTGAGAAAGCCAGCAGAAAGAACAGTAAATAAACTTGACCCAAGAAGGCCACCAGAGCCTGGGTCAATAGCAGAGGACTCGCAGGTATTAAAGAGCCACAATATACAGTGCAAGCTCCAAGACAGTTCCAGAAAGAAATAGGTCTCTCAGTCCCTATCAACATACACAGTATAGATATGTCTCATGCCTATGAAAATTACAGAGAAATAAACTTGCCGTTCAAGGTGAAATAGTAAAGGAAAAGAGGAAGATGATGAAATGATGGAAAAGGGAGAAGAGAAGGACAGCCGGTAGGGACTTGTACGTGGGAAGTAGTTGGTCATTAGAGGAAAGGGAGATGGACGAAGCTGGATGTCAGAAAAAGCAGTTGTTAATTACAGTTTGGTGGATTTGCTGTAGCCAGTAACGAAACCTATTCTATTCTATTAATCATGGGTATCTGGGTGCCTCCAATGGCACATGAAGTACATGCTATTTATCCTCTGGTCATTTCTCTGGAGAAAGATGTGTGTTCAGTGGGTATGGACAGGTTCCTTTTCTTCTTTCTTAATATACATGTTGTTGTGTTTTCAGTTTAGAGATGTCAAGGTCAAAGAAATAGTCCTTCCCTTGCACAAATACGTCTTTGAGACATCAGGGAATTCAGGAGTGAGAGAAGAATCAAACAGAGCTTGTAAAAGGAAAGAGATCTCTAAATGTGGTTTTTTCCTTCACCAGTTCCTTGGGTATTTTTTGTTCAGACTTTGGGATCATCTCACCTAAGAAAAATAAGACTGAAACCTCTAGCACAGGTCTTTTTTCTTTCCTCTCCCTGCTGCTTTCATCAGCAAAGCTCTTCTTCAGAGACTCAGCTCCCACCCGAGCACAACCCCTTCCTCTTGTACCTGCAAAGCTGACTCTGAAGATGAGAGTCTGGCACAGCCCTGGGTCAGGTCCCACTGCCCAGAGATGTGGCTGAGTGTGAAACCACACCAGAGAGGAAGACAGGACCTCTTCCTCAAGGATCCTACTATGTGAACTAATTTAATCTAATTAACCTCTTTAACCACATCCTGCAGTAGGGCTCAGCAAAGATCCCCCAAGACTCATGTCCTCTGTGTGTGTGTGCAGAACAACCCCCTGCACATCCATAATTATATCCTTGTCACCGATCTGACTCCTCATCCTTTTATCAATCATAAGTCACATCCAGACACAACTGATACAACACTGTCACTTGTGTGTCTCGAGGCTCTGACACAGCAGGAGTTCAAAGCACCATAAATTAACTTACAACATATTGAGCACTCTGGGTGCTGCAGCCTGGAAGTAGCTGGGGACATTGTAAGCTCAAGGGCCACTCAGCATCAGAGACCAGTGGGTGACAGGCACCACTGGCAGCGTGTTTTTCCTGGTCTTAAGGAAGGCATATCACTGATCATTATAAATGGACAGCGATTGTAAGGCTGAATTCCCATCAAGGGGCTGATGAGTCATTAAAACCCCTCAAGCTTTGTTCCCACAGTTTATTGCTTCATCATCACCACCACCCCTTCATGAAATTACTGTCTTTTAATTAGCTCTAGCCCTTTCATTACTACCTGTATCATTGCAGAGAAAGAAATAGGGAAACAGGTATCTGATTGCCCCTTCTGAAGCCAGCAATAAGGTATCACCAGAGTGTCACTTAAAATTATGGACTTTATGATACAACAAAGGAAGTTTTTTCCTAAACAAAGGAAAACCTGGATACGTCCCTTGGGTCCTGTTCCACGGGTGCAAGGATTTAAAGAACTACTGCTGCAGCTACATTCCCCTGCCACCAGGAAAGCCTCCAGCGGCTCCTGTCATCTTTCAGCCTCTCCCACCACTCAGGAGGTGCTGGGGCTGCTCAGCAGAGGGGCTGGTGGGCACCAGCGCTGTGAGATTCACCCAGCAGAAGGCCCTGCCTGGGACGATCTCACCTGCTCTCTAGTAACGCTATAAACTCACGGATTCTGTCTCTCCAATGGAAGATGCTGATTGGAATACGTTAAATAATAGCAACCATCCCGACTGCAGTGATCTCCTGTATTTAAAACACGGGTTTACATGCTTCATAAATTTCAGTATTTGTAATTATACGATATATATGAAGAGAGTGAGTGAAAGAGAGCATATATATTAGGTGAGGAAACAGCATTATCGATCCTGTATTATACAGTGCACAAGAAAATTAGTTAACCATACAGCTCATTGGTTTAAAGATGGCAGTAAAGTTTAAAGGCATTCTGTTGTGAAGTTAAATATAACAGCCCCGACACAAATAGAGCAATCGCTTTCCCTGGATTTCCCTGGCAGCTACGGAATTCAGGGGCTGGATCCTGCCCCCAGCATGTTGCTGCAGACCCAAAATAATCCCACAGGAACCCACGGAGTTACTCCAGATTTACACCACTGTAGCTGGACCAGGAATCTGGATCCAGAGGTTTAAATAAGGCTTATGTAATAAAAGGGGAATTCATAATGGTTCCCTGCGGAGCTGGAAGGCAAAGTGAAAGCTCCATGTGCCCACCAGAAATGGAGATAACAGAAAAGGACTTCAGCTCCCCACCACAAATTATTTTATCTATCTGAAAGACTTTTCCTTTTTCTAAAGAAAACAGATCAGAATAAGCAAAACTAATTACTAAAGGAGGTACTCCTGGGAAAACAACCCTACTCTACCACATTTTAAGCCAATTCCAGTTGCACTCCAGCTTTTAGGCTACTTCTAACTAGGGTGGAGACTGTCTGCCATGGGAGGAGGGCTGGGACACCACGAGCTGCACATCTGGTGTGGATGTCGGTGCATGGCAAGAAGGGGAATGTCACAGGGAGCAGTGAAAGCCAGCAACTGCATGCCCCAGGTCTCATTGCTGCTTCTGCCAGGCCTTTGCTGTGGGACTTTGCGAGTGTCACCCCCTGTTCCTTCTCTCTGAGAGGTGCAAGACGGATGGGGACTCCAGAAGGGATACAGAGTGGAATTATTCCACGCTGGGGAAGATTTCCTGCTTCCCTAAGAGAAAACTCTACAAAAATACAAAATGATACCACAGTCCTTCACAGTGGTCAGCCCTCTGGAGCCATCAATACTTCTACACGAGACTGCTGGCTACATGCAATCCAGAAGGGGAGTGAAGCAGCGGCAGTCAACAGAAAATACAAGGAATTGCAAAAATACCGGGCAGGAAGATGGAAAAATAATAAATTCTGCATTTAATTTCTCTCCCCCCATTTCATACAAATGTGATCTAATTTAATTTCCAAGAAATCTCTCTCCCGAATGCTTGGAAAAGGTTAAAACGCAATTTTCTGAAACTAAGTTATTAGATAGAGGAATATTAACCTTTGAGCCCCATAGACTTTTACTCTTTTTTATCTCCTTTTCATTTTTGTTTGTGGGTCTATTCATTTTTTGGTGATCTCCGTCATGTTGCTAGGTAACAGGCACTTAGCGTGCAGGCATGTTAGTCTCTCTGTCTCTCGGCTGGGTCTGTCTGGGCCAGGCTACCTACTTCCCTAGTGCTCGCTGCCGGCAATGCAGCCCCTTACAAAAAGCATTTATCACGGCCTCGCACAGTAATGGCCACTCAGTGGAGGGGAAATTGAGCTGACCCGAAGGCCAAAGCTGTTAGGGAGACTGGTGGGAAGGGTAAAAGGGTCACAGTACCCTTTTCCCACCCACTTAGTGGGCAGTAAGCAATAGAACAGCAGTGCCACTGTTTTCACTAACATATCCCGAGGCTTTGCACCTGAAATAAATGTTTGTTTGACATTAACAATAAAAGAAAAAAAATAAAAAATCGGGTTTCCTCACCAAAACTGGTTATGCTATTTAAACTTTAGTGAGGTAGGGGTAGAGCGGGGAGAGCGGGCGAAGACGTGATTTGTCGGGCACTCCGGACAATGTAATTATTTCCTTTGGATGGCAATAACTCCTGTGTGTTCCCATCCTCTTTGATTGAGAGAAGGCAGGAATCACAAAACCAAAACCAGTAAGTCTTTTGTTTCCTCTGGGTTAAATGCATCACCTACTATGAGTACCTGAAAAAAACAGCTCTGTTGACAAATCAAATGCATGGGAAAATAAATAAATAAATGACATCACCCTAAAAGCTACCTAAATATAAGCACAGTCTGATTTATCCTTCTGAATGGTTATTGTACAGAAGCATTTTCTAGAGTTAATCTAGGTGATTCTTTCAGGCTGATGGGGAAGCATTTACAAATTGAGAAACAAACCATTTTCCAATAAAAAACAGAGAGCGGGGAAAAAAAATGGAGAGACACTGCCCCATCTCTGCTTTCCCTCAATAACCTAAACCTCCCATTTCCAGAGATAATATGTGTTCCCGAAAGCTGCAGGGCTGAAATGCTAAAGCGAGCAGAGAGCCTGCTCTGAACACAGCTTAAAGAGCCACATGGATTTATCCTGCCACGTTCCTTACATGCAGGGACCTCGGGCGACACCCCGACCCCCTGTATGAGTAAGGTGCTCTCAGGCAGGTAACGCTCTTCACCGCCAGACCCTTATGGAGACCCTCTAACTGGTGTCAGCCAAGGGCAAATTAGCAACCAGCCTTGCTTATATTGACTTTTTCTTACCCAGACACAGAGCTGTTAGAATCATACTAAGATTTCTGCTTGCTGGATCCAGTGTTCTCAAACAACAATATTTAACCAACAAAAAGAGACCGAGTCAATCTCAGTTTTAGTGATTCCCAGGAAAGTCATCAAATAAAAATGTGAACTTTAAAATTGATCAGGATTAATTTCACTGACACTGTATCATAACATATATCTCTTTGGAGACTCATTTGTTGGGCTGCAGATGCAAAGAAAGTAAGGAAAGAAATAAATCAGAATACAATAAGGCAATTAGACTTTTGCCATTGATAGAATACTAAAAATGTCTGATTTATCAAAGCATTAACAAACAGAAGTAAACACAAGACGTATATTTTCCTGCAAAATACCTGGTTAGGAAAAATAAAATAATAAGCAAGACTGTGTTTATCAATAAATTTAATTTCCCAATATTGTAGCTTTCGATGTGGAATGCTGTTTCGTCTGCTAATTCCAAGAGCGCAGCAATGTAAGGTGATTTATCACACGAATACCAATACAGTAAAAATCCCATTCTCACCCCTGTGAAATTGTCTTGCTCAGAGAATTCTCTCTCCCCCCCTATTGTATGCATATTGAGGACAGAATATTAAAGATTTACACGCACACACGTACACGTGCACGTACACCCATCTAATGTACAAAGGTTCTACTGAATTTCCATGTGATTATGAGAGATTCCTTTAAGACTCAATGATTTGGAGCTTTGCAGGATTTACTAGAGATCTAGACAGTGGTAATACTCCTCATAATATTACTAAAGGCATGAAACACTTACATATTTCACAGTTGTTCTGTTGTAATAATACAATGAAAACAGTCAGATTGCAAGTTTTATTTCCTATTTCTGGCTAGAGCGAGGTAGAATCTAAATGGTGTGATGTACTGCTGGCTCATGTATCATATTTAGGCTGCTTACTGTACTCGAACACCTGCAAAGATGGCAAAAGTGCAGTTCAGATAGTGGCATCTTAAACATCTCAGCAGAGTTAAGTCTCAATCTGGAGAGAAGATGGGATGCTGAGTTACCTAATGAACTTTAGAAATATCTGACTTAAAGGGAGCAATTCCACCTGTGAAACGGAGAGAAGGGAATAATCCTCACACGGCGTCCCTGCAAGGGAATTCTCCTGCCATCACTTATCCATCACCACGGTACCCAAATCCCGCTAGGGCATCTAAGCAGATCTGAGAATTTCTAAGACTTCCCAAAAACGTTTGTCTTTCAGAACAAACCCAAAGCTTTTAGAAGGAGAAAAACCAAAGGAAATTCATTATTTTCTAGAGAAAAGTGAACGATGGGAACTCAGGGCAGAGGTAGTTAAAATATGATGTCGTGTTCTGATAAATGTCTGAGCTCTTGTTGGTCAAAAGCCTGAAATTTTATTTCTTTTATTTATTATTTTTTAAAAAGTAAGAAATCAGATGACAGAAATTTAACAGATACATATGCAGTGAAATACAGATGGGGTATAATCCCCCATCAACTCCACAAGATGAATACTCCAACCATCATTCAACCCTGGATATACACGGTCTCTTCTCACTTGCTTGTTCAGAAAAAAACCTGCATACCTGATCTAGCACCTGCATAATGAAAAAATTCCCTAAGCAAATGCAAGGGCTGATTTCAAAAGGCAATCTGCAAATCATTAATTTAAGAAGGCTGAATGAAGTGTACAGTGCTTTTTTATTGATCTGAATACAGTGGACCATGACAGACAGATCCATGCTTTACAAACAGCAACGGGAAGCTCCTCACTGAAGTCAGAGAGGGTCTGTAAAGCAGCAGAGAATTTGGCATAAAGTACCTTAAATATGGGATTACAAGAAAGGCAAAGCAAAATTATTTAACTGCTTTTGAATGCTACTATTTATTCATCATAATCCTCCAGGAAACCAGACCAGATGTTCTGAAACACCCCAAGAGTAGTCACTTAGCAGGCAGCAAACCCGGGAAGAACAGTATCATTTATTGAGCGCGGCACCAACCGAACTCCAAGAAGCTATTTGAAAAACAAAGCAGGATCCTCCAGACTTTAAAATAAAGCTACTGTACTTTCCCCTCTTCCCCCTGCTATCCATTCCTGGGACTGTAACATATTGTCTCTTGTCAGGGACCAACGTGAAAAGGAAATTACATGGCTGTCTAAAGTTATGTCTTCACTGCAACAGGGTCCCTGACTGCGGCTTTGCATTGATGGCTCCTCTGACGTTACAATATAAGCAAAGAGAAGGCCCAGGAGTTTTCTCTCGGTGTAACTCGTACAGATCAGCCTCAAATTGTGGGAGAGAAGCAACCACAGCTAACTACACTGGGATGATAGCAACATCACACAGTCTAGCTTAATTATCTCTCACCCTATTTTGCAGAAAAAATATGCTTTACAAATTTAACTTTTCACTGGGGGGGGGATAACAAAGGAAAAGTGGGAAAGTTTAAGGAAAGTCATGTAACAAGGTCTCCCCGAGTGTGAAGAGAACCTGACATAGGGACTGTTTCAGAAATGGGACTGTCTCCTATTTACATTAGTAGGTTATACCAACAAAACCTAATAATTAAGCACAGAGGCTGCTAATGATTCACTGTTGTCCCTTTATAGAAAGAGCAAAGAGATAAACCTATCCTTTCCATAGTTGCTGGGCAAATTTCTTCATTAAAGTGAAAGCCAGACCTTCCCATCTGTATTTGTTTGTGCCTGGACTGAATAATCCTTCCTAAATATTAGTCTCAACTGCCTTATGGTTACCAACCCTCCTCCCCACTGCTCCTCACCAGCAACAAGACCAGCATCTGTCCTAGCAGCTTCTACAGTGAATTATTTCATTTTATAGCAATGATGATGGGCAGAAAATTCAAGCACAATAATAGTCACTGGTTTTTAGATCAAGCTAGGCTCAACTAACTGCACTGACCTGAAGAGGATTACAGTCATAGAATCATAGAAACACAAGGCTGGAAAGGACCTACAAGATCATCTAATCCAACCATCCTCCCATCACCAATACTACCCACTGAGCTACCAAACCATGTCTTGTAGGACCTCGTCCATATAGTTCTTGAACACCACCGAGGATGGTGACTCCCCCACCGCCCTGGGCAGGCCATCCCAGTGCCTGACCACCCCTGGGGAGAAAGTTTCTCCTGACACCTCATCTAAATCTCCCCTGGCGCAACTTGTGGCCATTCCCTCCAGTCCTATCATTAGTTCTCTGGGAGAAGAGGCCAACCCCCTCCTCTTCACAACCTCCCTTGAGGAAGTTGTAGAGTGCCATGAGGTCTCCCCTGAGCCTCCTCTTCTCCAGGCTAAACAATCCCAGCTCCCTCAGCTGTTCCTCATAGGACTTGTGCTCCAGACCCCTCACCAGTTTTGCTGCCCTTCTCTGGACACATTCCAGGGCCTTGATGTCTTTCTTGTAGTGAGAGGCCCAAACCTGAACACAGTACTTGAGGTGCAGCCTCGCCAGAGCTGAGTACTGGGGGATGACCCAGTGCTCAGCTCTATACTGGGTCTGTACAACTCTCTCCCAGTACCCTGCTCCCGCTGCCTACACTATTCCTGAACCAGGCCAGGATGCCACAATAAGAGCAGTGAGGAAATTCTGCAGCCCAGGCCACTGCTTCACACCTGAGTTTGTTCTCAGAGGTATGAGCAGTAGTGAGGGACTTGGTTCTCACTGAACATCAGGAGCTGGTTACCTAATGAGTGCTTGTGCCACTAAACAAGTCCCCTGAGATACAAGAATTCTTCAAATCATCAATATTGATTTATTAGGTCTAAAAATATTTATTAAGGAAGAATGTATGAACTGTAAGTGAAGATGGCAGTCAACACTCATTGATCCTCCATGGAAACCTGGTGCTCAATTGACGTCCTTTGAAAACCCTAAAGGAGAATAAAATGAAGTGACCAGAGAAGTCTCCATCCTTGGCTGTCAAACCCTTCTACCTGTGCTCCCATCTCAAAAACCTACCTATTGTTCAGACTGGTCAGCTGCTTCACAAGCAGCACCTCAAGTGCTTCAACTTACAAACCCAACCAAGAGAAACACATGCCAGTTTATTTTAATATGTAAGGCTGTAAATCAGGGGTCCAGAAGGTGGTTTGCCATCAGCTGGGCTGTCCCTGCAGCACAGCCAAAGCCTGCAAAGAGAGAGCTTCCCTACAGGTCTGCTCCCCAGGACAACATCAGCTAGTGCAGAAGGACAGCCATCTGCTGGGAAGGACGGATCTCATTCTGCATTTGATATCAATGTAACACTAACACTAGGACCCCATTCTAAGTCTGAGCCCAGTGACTCTAGTGATCTCCTTTGTCTGCACAGCATCTGTACTGACTGCCATGCTCTGAGCTCAGGCAGGTGGGGAAGGAGGGTCAGAAATCCCAATTTAAGATCTTTCCACTGCCATACAGAGCTGTTTCAGGCACACTCACCCTGGAACTCTGAACTCTCTCCCTTTATCAACAATCCCTTTTATAAGACTTTTTTTACACAACTTATGTCAATCTTTGATGAGGTCCTTAGATCTACTGCTCTTAAGAATGTTTAATTATCATTACAAATGACGGGCTCAATCAGTAACCTTCTCTATCTGCAACTGTCACTTCCATCGCAGAGCTCTACAGACAAACACCACAAACCTACAAGATGCCTCCTAGCATCGGGCTTGCTTGTCCCAAACATCACCTGGGAGGAGGTCAAGACGGGGAAGAAAGGCTTTGCCACACCACACTGGAAGACTTAAAGCATTTGGAGAAAGGAGGAAGCAGCACCTCCCGCTCCGTTAGCCCGCAGCGGCCCTTTGCTGTACCCATCACGGCTTCAAAGCACCAGCACTGCAAAGAAACTGGCAGCAGAAGCTCAAGGAGGTCCGGGCGTTCCCCACCCCGCGCTGCTCTCCCCCTGCGCGTCACTTAATGCTAGAAAAATACAGCTGTCAATTCCCAGGTAACAGCTGAGATTTGGTGGTTCTTAATGAAATACAAGCTGCGTTAACAGGAGGCATGTTAAAACTGTCGGTTCAAATATGTGTTACTAAAACAGTCAGTCCTGGGCTTCACTTGCTCCACAGGCTGTTTACAGGCTTACATACCGCAAGGCCAAGTTAATGTGAATAAAAACTGAAACTGAAGTATGAGTGATATCCTTTTGATGTGGCTTATGTGTGCGCTTTCCTTTTATAGCAGATGGATATTTTTCTTGCAGGAGATTAAACTATAAACTGGAGAATGTTTTCCTTGATGTTTGACACTACGGTCCTGACGGAAATGAATGTGAAAAATTAGCGTGAAAGATGAGGGTTTTTTTTAAAAAATTACTTGTCTTTATGCTCCTGGAAGTTTGTGGATGCTGAGTAATGCTGTGCTATGCCCTGCATTCTCTTCATAGGTTCTCTGCAGGCTAAATTAATTACAAGACAAGCCTCTGGAATTAAGTGTATTTTAAGTTCAGAGGCATCTGTTTAGAGTCTTCTAATACCTCCAGCCCCTTTGGAAATATACTTGTTAGTCTGAGTGGTATAATTTTCATTTCCGCTGGCATGGGTATAGCAGGACTTCTTTAGTTTCACACACACTTCATTTGACCTTTCAAGGGCATAAACTCTGAAGATGTTCTCTCACCATTTTTGTTTTCCTAGCAGACAGAAGTGAAAAGATTCATTTAAATCCACCCTAAGTGTTGAAAGGTTGTTGCTCCTGCTGTTATTCTCTTTAAATACCAAGATGACTGTTATTTTTGAAGAAATAAAAAATGCCAGAGAAAAAATGCCTTGAGGATTACAGAAAATGGTAAGAACAATGTGCCTGTCTTCCCTGTAATTGGTGCAAAAATAAAATGTGTGAATAAAGTATTAAATATCAAATTCATTAAGTGGAATGGTAGCAATAGTAAGTGGGAATAAATTGCAAATAAAACTGAGACATCAGGAGGCTTGAATTCAAAGCAGGAGTAGATCTTGCTCTCTGAAACGATAAAACTTCGGTTTTGTTTTATAATTACATTGTGAAGGTGCTGAATTTCACATAAATGCTCAACTGAAGGAAGAAATTCCACAAATATCTGCTCTTAGGGCCAGCATTAAAATGTTCTTCACCCTGGTGGATCTATGACCCATAGATCCCTAATATTCTCAGGAATGTGATTCCAGCAGGCGTTGCCCACAAGGGAGACTGGAAGTTAGACGGGGCAATGCAAGTCCACCACAGCCACAGCGGGATTCCTGCAACACACCAAGCGTGGCACTACAACCTGACACAGATACCAACACATAACTGAGCCACGCTCACCCACTTCCTAACACAAGACAGAGCTGAACGTCTTCTCCTGGGACATTTTTGTGCACAAAACACACATCCCTTTATAACTGCAGGGTTCAAGTGCTGCAGGTCCTCTGCAGTATCAAAACTGTCAGAAAAGCAGCATAAAGGAAGAAGATGATGTTATCCAGCATTGTGGCTGCTGCTGTTATTCCTGACAGTCCATGTTGGTGGTGGCCACAAGAAACACTTGAAAGATAGAAGGAGCTTGGAAGGAAGAAACACAATGAGGAAACACCTTATTGCAAAGGGAAAGAAGTGATGGAGGGAAAGGAAATCTTATGTCCAAGGGGAAGGAACACTTCCCTACAGGTCTGCTCCCCAGGACAACATCAGCTAGTGCAGAAGGACAGCCATCTGCTGGGAAGGACTGATCTCATTCTGCATTTGATATCAATGTAACACTAACACTAGGACCCCATTCTAAGTCTGAGCCCAGTGATCTCCTTTGTCTGCACAGCATCTGTACTGACTGCCATGCTCTGAGCCTCTGGTGCCTGTTCTCCGACACCAGGGAAGATACAGGTATTCACTCCCAAGGGATGAACCCCTGGAATCAGAGGAATCATCTCTCTGTGCAGTCAAAATCAGCCAAGAGCCTCCTGACAGAGCAGCTTGACACAGAGAAGAGGGAGTCATCAAAGGGGCCTTCTCCAAGAAGCACTTCCATTAGGAAGACGTTTGCTATTTTGCCCTGGCTGCTGAGCATACCTAGATGGGCACAGCAGACATTTCCTTACTGGGGACCAGTCTTTCCTTTCTTGCACAGTGGCCAACTACAGGAATATCTCAAAAATCTAAAGAAAGCAGAATCAAATCTTTCCAGGACATGCACTGGAAAATTTTACTGCCATTTACATGCATCTGCAGACATTTGAAACCCCTCATTACGATACAGTTACTCTGCTATGTAAACTGGACACAGTTTAAAATGTCATCAGCTGAAAGCGAAATGCCAAAGTACACAGGATTTAAAAGGTCCTCAGCCATCAAGGGCTGTGGCCAAACCAGACATATCTTAGATTAAACATGTCAGCTAGCGAGGATACTTGTCATTGAAAGCATATCTCCCATGCAGACCCTGGGGTGGCAGAGTGACAGGAGGCTCCTGCAGCGCTTCCCCTCCTTTCCACACCTCCCATTGTTTGACTTGTTCTAAGTGCAACACTAACTTAGAATTAATTCCCTGACACTCACTTGGCTCAACAAACTGCACTCTTCTATTACCTCCCTTTCCCTAAGCTCTTGATAGGTATTTACAGCCCTACCTTCACCTTAATAAGGCATCTCTTTCAATGGGCTGTACGAATACTCTGCATCTACCCCATCAGCCCATAATCTCCTGGTGTTATTCATTTCTAAAGCACTGCTCACCCAGGTTTTGCCTTAGCTTTTTCCTCAAAAACTTAACAGATAGAGAGTAAACTAAACTGGTGTGAAAAAGCTCTGTTCATTGGAATCTAGGGAAAAAATAAATTGTGTTGGCACACTTTATTGGGTTCCTGAACAAAGCAATAAGGCTCCAGCCTTAGCCGAGAATAGCTGGAATTTTGGAACTCACTGAAAAAGTTTTCTCTTGGAAGATGGATTAAATTGATCATTTTTTCCTAGACGGAGTGCACTTCAGGCTCATTTTGCTTTGTAATTAAGAAGAAAGCCAGAAACATCATTTACACATTAAGAATTTAATAGATATATTTTTCTAGCTTTATGCATTAGCACAGGACAGCCCATTAATGAAATAAGTCTTCCTTCAGGGTCAATTTAGATGGGCTGTAATCTTCTGCAAATATATTGCAAATGAGGATCATTTAATGATCTTAAAACTAACTGCCAGAAAAGGATTGTTATAACTCTCCAGACAACAAAAAAGGGTTTTGGCAGGGATTGTGGTACCTTTGTAATTAGCAAATGTTTAATTTCAACCCCCCACAACACAAACCTGAAAATATTATCTCCAGTGGAGGTCAGCTGCAGACTCTCTGACCTGGGAGGTTAATTCTGAGAAAGGAAAAGCCCAGAGTTGTGTTTGTCAGTCAATAAAGCAGCAGCCCCAGCCCTCTCCCCAAATCTGGATGCGTCAGTTCGATGTCTGAATCCCACCGCTGCGTGACCAGACCCTGACATGACAGGAAACCCTAATTGGAGGAGTTCAGTAACAGCAATAGTAAATGAGTGGAAAGAATGAGGATGCTGGCTAGAATTGCTAAGTCTAACTCTGGGAATTGGACAGGTGTATTTTTTCTAGGCCGTCACACAAACCCACTTCTCCATCTCCCCCTTTGTGCTCTGGCTGTCTCAACGTCTCCACGTCTCCTATTTGCCCGTGTGTTCCTGGAGTATCTTAATGTAAATGCATTGTGTGCTCCAAACTATGGCAGACAGACTCCTGGGAACTTGGGAAGTATATGTGAGTGAAAGTGAAAGTGGGCAGTCAGGGACTCCACACATTTTGTACCTCAGGCCTGGAGAATAAGGCTTATGAGGATCAACTGAGGGAGTTGGGATTGTTTAGTTTGAGGAAGAGGAGGCTGAGGGGAGACCTCATCCCTCTCTACAACTGCTTGAAAGGGCATTGCAGAGAGGTTGGTGCTGGTCTCTTCTCACGGGCAATGAGCGATAGAAGGAGAGGGAATGGCTGCAAGCTGCAGCAGGGGAGGGTTAGGCTGGACATGAGGAAAAAGTTTTTCCCAGAGAGAGTGGTCAGTCAGTGGAATCAGCTGCCCAGGGAGGGGGTGGAGTCCCCATCCCTGACTGTGTTTCAGAGTAGATTGGATGTGGTGTTGAGGGATCTGGTGTAGGGGAGAACTTGTAGAGTAGGGCTGATGGTTGGACTTGATGATCCCAGGGGTCTCTTCCAACCTAAATGTTTCTATGTTTCTATGCCACAGTCCCTCAATTTTAACTGCTCTACAAGCCTTTTCTGGTACTAGGATCACCTCTGGTATTTCATCCTGCGACCTCTAATAGCCTAAAAGCGACCGGAGCACCTTGTTAAAGGATTTGGACATCGGAGTGAAGTGTTTCTGTTTCAGAACTGGACTCATGGAGTTTGTACAATGAGCCATCACAGCAGCTACCGACTCCGCACATGGAAGGAAATGCAGCACACACTTCATTCCCAAACACAGCTTGTAGACATGCTACTGGCATTACCAGTGAGCACTGCCCATCACTCAGGACTACTTTCTCCTCTTCTTGATAACAAGATCCCAACACCGACTTTCACTCTCCCATGAGAAATGGTTCCCAGCCATGGTACCACCACCACCAGCCAGATTCTAACATCTGGAATGGTTCCCAGCCATGGTACCACCACCAGCAGCCCGATTCTAACAACATCTGGAATGGTTCCCAGCCATGGTACCACCACCAGCAGCCCGATTCTAACAACATCTGGAATGGTTCCCAGCCATGGTACCACCACCAGCAGCCCGATTCTAACAACATCTGGCAGCTAAATACAAAGGACAAAATGCAGACCTTCCCCAAGATTGTGACCAGAACAGGATTTTTTGCATCTTCCTACAATTTATACAGCAACTTTCTCTCTACCTCATCTTTCTTCCAGGCACAGAAGACACATCTTCAGCAAAGAGATTAGCTGGAGTGTTTCACTAGCCCAAGCAAGGAGAAATTCGTATGCCTTTCCCAGACTGACTTACAGTCCTCTGATGATTTTTCTAAGGTGTCTTACTCAAATAAATGGGCAATTTGCTGGCTCCAGTTTGAAAAGCTGGTCTCTGTAGAACATTTCTGATTTCTTGTACCAGTAAAAACCTTGGAACAAATTTTGTATTAGTACAAGAAGCACATTCTCAGTTCTATAAAAGGTTCCCAAACTCTCCTCAAGCTGATGTGTAAAAATAAGTAATTTTCATATTTTCTTTGCCTTCCTTTTTTCAAAATAACGTTTAGGCATTACTTGTTGTTGATTCACATTTACTTGTTTTGTGTTTCACACACCAAGAGTAGTGTTTTTTTTGTAAATGGGAGTGGAGTAATGGTTGTTTTGCGCTTAGTTGGGAATTTTAGCAACGATTTCAACAGAGGCCCATTTGGGTCAACACCAAATATTAATGGAAATTTTAACCTAAGCTTACTCCCATCTGACTAGGTGCTGTTACATGGAAATATCCTGACATCAGGGATCTCACGTCCAGTAGGAACTGAATGGAAGTTAAGGATTCTGTGTCACCAGCAAGAGGCCACTGTTTTGCTTTAAGAGTGACCTGAAATGGACTTAACGCTTTGTTTCAAAGAGAAGAATGCAGTAAATTGTGTTTCCCGAGTTCTGACACATTTTTTTAGCTCCTTTTGGTATCTGAGAAGATATTACCCTGTAGTAAAGTATTACTGAGCGCAGTATTTCAGCAAGGTCTGGCCAACGTGAAACTATCAGTTTCAAAGAGGGCTCTCTACTGCTTATTTGCATAAGAACTCAAGGAAGGAAGGGTTTGTGGGAACATCTCCTAAGCAGTTACTTCTCTAAGATCTTTTAATCTTTGCTATGTGTATACTGTTGAAAATGCAAGATTACATGCAAATGGAATGGCAACCACTCTAGGGAAAACTATTTGCCAGCGTGACTGCTCTAATTCACTGGCTCAAGCTCTAAGAAATAGCAGAGCTTTAAAAAAGGGTTCTATACATAGGCTGTATTGTTGCCATCAATTGAACTCCGTAAGGAGGGAAACCTCCGAGGCTAACTGGAGGCATTCTGTGCTTCCCTCTGTTTTATTGCACAACCTCAGACACAATGTGTAAAAAAGGTCAAGACATCATGTAGGCTTTTGCATTAAGCCGCAGAACACTAATTAGTTTTACTGACAATGAGGTTTTGTGCTTGTGTTCTAATATTTTGATGTTTAGTTTTGCTTGAAAACGAAGTCTAACGTGATACAAAGCCTCTTCTATTCTTTGTTGTCTTTTCCTCAACATTATTTAAAACTCATCATGCGCTCTCCAGTTTGAGTGCTAAGTGTTCTGCTGCTTGGGTTTTAATTCAATGCCCCTACTCAAGCCAAAGAGAATAATAAAAAGCAAAATCCAGCAGGCCAGTGTATTTATCTCTGAAGTGGCATTTGTAGAAAACATCAGGTAGCAATTGTTTCCCCCAGCTCTGTCTCTGAATTTGTCCTCATGCTAGCCAGCTGCAGCACCGGCTCTGTGTGCTTAACTCACTGCACTCCAAACACATCCTGGCTTATTATGCCAAGGATATTTGTTCTAGTTATAAGGATTATTTGCTATTATTGTAACAAATTAATTATTACAAGTTATTGTTGAGGTATGGGCCCTACCTAAACAGTGTGAAAATTTGTTAACAGGCTTTTGCAATCAAATGATCCTTTATGAAGGCTTTTTGGCTCAAGATAATGCTACTATTGCATTAATTCAGACACCAGCTTACTGCCTAAATATATATGTTTGTTGGAAACAAGACCATCCTTGGTGAGCTCTAAATGTCCTCATCTACAAAACAGTCATGCATCTGATTTACATACACAGCCAGCTGATTGGTTTTTTTGTAGGAAGTTAAAAGAATGTATAAATATCTGCAAGATTAAGGTCTGTTAACATTGTGGTTCCCCGAACGCACGGTGCCTGCCCCAGTGAAACGCAGATTTCATCAGTCACTAATGGGACAGAAGTATTATGTAAAAATAAAGATAATATATCACCATGAAATTATATCCCACCAGTTAAAACATATCCATCCAGCACATTCTTGGAAGAGATGAGCTGCCTCTGACTAAGCTGTGAGTCAAGTGCTTTGAGACAACTTTTGCCCAACTGCAAATGCAGTGTATTTAGTGCAGTGCAATACTGTGTTCATGCGGTCGCAGGGCTCTTGATCAGCCTGGAGAGCAGGCAGCCTGGATGCTTGCCTGCCCAGAATGTACTGTAGAGAAATAACCTCCATTTTTGGCACAGAAGGGCTGTTTCATTCAAAACAATGATACTGTTAGAAGTACAACAGTAAGGAATGAGAGCATTGCAGAGGCATACTCAAAAGCTCAATTCAACAGCCACATGACAGGCTCAGAGGCAGCTGTAATGGCAGCAGTTCAAAGGTCTGAAGAGCTCAAAGAAGAAGGAAGCCAAAAGCTACTGCAGAGAAGAATTTGTCATAACTAAGTATCCTGAAGCACCCAAGTAAATAAAGCTAGTAAAAAAAAAAATAAGTGCACTTTCCTCACCCTCTAGGAGAAATGGGGAGGGGGAAGGAAACAGATTAAGTCATACGTAATAAAACAAGAGGGTGAATCTAAACATTTTGTCCTGCTTTAATCACAAACCCTCTGCGCTGGGGCACTTACGCTGATGGTCCCCCCTGCTCTCCCTCTCCTGCACCACTGCCAGCAGTAACAACTGGGTGCCAAAAATTGTCAGTGGGGGACTCCATTTTAAAGAGACGTGCTGCTCGGCAGTGAGAAAGAACGGCACAAACAACGAGGGCTTTTTCTTTGGTGGTTTGGAATAAAATGGCCTAAGCAGTAAAGCTCTAATTAAACATAGTCTTCCCCAAATTTGGCAGCTTTTAGTTTCTGGGTTCTGGTTTCAGGGAGATCCAACATGCAGTTTTCAACAAAGACCCAGGAGAGGACTCCCTGGCACCATGGGAAGTTTGGACTCACAAGTGGGGCCAGGTCAGCAATGCCCTGGCAGTGTGTACCAGACCCTCAGAGCATGTATCCCCACTATTAACATGGTGGCGGAGTCCTCCCATCCTCTTATCAGGTCAAACCAAACTGGTACATCTGGGGATGGTGGAACAGCCCTCTGCATAAGAACATGAGGGACATTGGGGTGGAATGGTACATGCCCCAGGCATTGCTCAGCCATCTTTCTAGAAGGACTACCACGCTGCCTTCACGGGACATTAGCTGACAGCACTGGAGGGAACTGGGGCTAATGGGAAGCAAAAACTCCTCTAACTTCCTCTGAGAGTCCAGGCTTGGGCTTAGGTAGAACACAAGTGTCTGACCCAGCCTGTACTGGGCAGCTGTGGGGCCCGCTCTAATGTTCTACAAAGTAAATGGTTCAATCTAAAAATTCTCCGTTGAACAGAAGAGTGGGTTTTTTCCCCGGTTTTACAAGTGTCCATTAGAAACAAGGGTATTGTAAGCATCTTTCAGCTCCCAATACAGCAGTCTGGGATATTACATACACAAGAACCAAAGGACAGGCTCTGTGCTGGAGGGTTCGTAACACAATAGTAGTTTCTATGCTTAGTACTAACTTGGTCTTGTTTACAACTGAGTCCTAATCAAGTCCGTAACATCCAGGGGCCAGGTGCTCCAGTACCTTTATTTCTATTAAGTAGCCTCTTCCTCTGTGAGTCATCTCGAAATCAGAAGAGGAGAGATTTAGATTAGATACTAGAAAGAAATTCTTTGCTGTGAGGGTGGTGAGGCATTGGCCCAGGTTGCCCAGAGAAGCTGTGGCTGCCCCATCCCTGGAGGGGCTCAAGGCCAGGCTGGAGGGGGCTTGCAGCAACCTGGTCTGGTGGGAGGTGTCCCTGCCCAGGGCAGGGGGGTTGGAACTCGACGATCTCTAAGGTCCCTTCCAACTCTAACTATTCTATGATTCTGTGAATCTGTGATCCTGAGATTTACAAAGGGAATGCTCAGATAACAATCCACTGTGTGGCACCAGGCAGAATTTTGCCTGAAAGCCAAGCTGAAATGTCATATAACCTATCTATTTTAAGTCTTTGCTCTTTTTGCTTACCTGCACGTTCAGCACGGCTAATTTCATGTGGAACTCAGAAATGGACTGTTGCTTGTTGGAGGTTTGTTTTGAAGTTTCCTACTTGTTTTTATTCTCTGTGTACACAGGAAGCAATACAGCAAATCATTTTGGAAGGACCTGGTTGTTAGTGCATCACGATACACAGTGTGTCTTGTTATACAACTCAATATTTTTAATTACTTGCCTTTACTAGTGAGACAAAATTTAGAGTCAAGTTTCAACTAATCCCTTTTATTGGACTAATGCAGCAATATTGACAGTGGTGCTTTAGGGATATACAAAACTCCCTGCAGGTCAGGAAGGGGTTGACTCCAAAGAATGGATTCCTATACCCAGAAAGGTAGTTTGTCAATAGTGTACAGTTAGTCCAATAAAAGGGATTACTCAAACAGTGGCTCCACACTTAGTCCATAAAGAAAATATCCCAGCTTTTTAGTCAACACATTTATGACTTTAAGGATGTCCATTTTGTGATGAATCACTTCAAACTTGAGGGTTGCTCTAAATAAACTGTAGTTACAAGCTTACTACAGAAACCAACCCAAACAAAAATGAAACGGTGCTCCACAGCTTTCCTTGGCGTACACTGGAGTAGTTCTGTGTTGGTCAGAGAAGCTGCCTTGTCTCACACAGCCTCAAGAGTCTGTCCACCGACTTACAGTCTCAGTGTTTATATCATGGAATCGTCACAGTTGGAAGGGACCTCCAGAGCTCACCCAGCCCAACTCCCCTGCTAAAGCAGGGCTGCCCAGAGCACATCACTCAGGGCTGCATCCAGGTGGGGCTTGAAGATCTCCAGAGAAGGGGACTCCACACCCTCCCTGGGCAGCCTTTTTATGCTTAGAAAAAACGTCTTATGGCTCCATAACAAGACAATCAAACCACAAAAAGAAATTGATTGTCCTAGAAGAGTTGTACCCACTTGAACCAAATCTGGATTTGGGCTAGCAGATACCAGACTGGAAGGCAAGAAGCCATCACCCATTTAGACTGCAAAAGTGTTTTTCATTTCTTATACTCCACCACTGAAAGCTTCCCAGGCAAAATGAATTTGGTAATGGAGTTACAAGCTCCTGAAAATAGAGCTTTTATAAGGTAATATAAACCCTAACACAACCTTAATTATAGTGACACAATCGCTGTGCTATAAATAATGACAACTTTGACCAATGTGATGCATAGTAACATGAAAAGTGATGTAACATAAGCAATGTCACTGCTAAAAGTTAAAGGGGAACACATTTTTCTCAGACAGAATACCCACTATCAATTCAGACAGCACATATCTGATCTAGATTTATGGGAGTGAATAATAGTGTCGTGAATGCTAAAGTGTCTGCGGCTTTCAAATAGTTTGGCAAATCTGTACATCAAAATCAGTTTGAAAAGGAAGCACAACCCTTCCTCTGAGATAATTGCAATTAGAATAACTTCACATATACTCCTAACATGTTTTTTAAGGAGGTGGCTTCATCTTTTGTGTTCTTTACAAACACAGTGAAGAACGATATTATATATTGACTGAAATATCTGGAAGGGGCAAGATCTATATGAAAGTAGGGAAATCTTTAATAACAAAGGGATTATGGTAGAAGGGGGAAACGGTAGATTTTTTTTCTTCCAAACTTATCAAATATTTTGGCAGGTAGTTAAAAAGACAGCTTTACACCAGAACCTCAGATTTAAGTGTTGTATCAACATTTCACTCTGATGCACTTGAGAAACACCAGGCACCAACACTAAAACCAACAGGCTGGGGTATTCAGGGATGCACTTTACGTTAAGCACATATTTAAGTTAAAGCAAAATATCTACATTACCCCTGAGTCCCTGCCCTTAATGGGATAGATGCATGTGCTCAAGCACCCGCTCCAGTTATGGACTGAATCATGAATTCTGAACAGGCCAAATGAAATAAACTCCTGTTGAAGTTAATAGAAATTTTACTGGCTGAAAATAGAGTAAGATCTTCAGGATTTGGTCATCAGCACAAAACACAGGTAATTTCCTCACTGCTTTTCATTCCTGGGGAAACCACTTCTTGTGACATCTTTACTCCATAGGCCACTTTCAAAACTGGGAAATAAACATAGTACCCCAGTGAAAGGCAGCCTGTCCTGGGACAGGAAATTCATCAATTGGTACTCAAGGCAAGAGAGAACTGCTGGAAAAGGAAACATTTTGCAAAGAAGTAATACTGCACCTCATAAAACGGGCTGTGAAATACTGAGCAACTGGATTGAGAAATGAAGAGACTGCCTTAACACCTGCCACAGTCTCAGTCATCTCAGCCAGCCTGAGATGCAACCGTTCAGAGCAGAGCCATCTGCAAGACCTTTGAAGGAGGTAAAGGTTAGGCTGGACTGAAACGCCCTTTGCCAGTGCCCCCCGTCTCCTTCTGTCTCTCCCGATCTTTTACGACTGTTGTCTCGGTGATAAAAATAGACATATTTTTTCTTGGTCTTACAACATGGCCATGGTCCTGGCTCTAGATACGTTAGGTTATGGTAGGGGAAGCAAACCCTCAATCAATCTGGAGTGGGAAGGTGGTTCTAAATGCCTGTACTAATACGGCTTAACGCTGAGGAGGAACCCAGCGAGCCAGATTCCTCGCAGTTCTGCTGGGACTCCTCTGTATTTAAGTACTTCGGTGCCTTCCCAGCCAGGATGCTGGAGAAGTGCTGAGGCATGCAAAGGCTGAGAGAATACTGCAAAAGCTGATTTTGGTTCAAAGGGATATATCCAAATGGTGAAAGAATATGCACGGATTTGCTTTTTAGCGGCTTTGGGACTGACTCTTGATCAGTATAAAGCAAGAACAACACTAACGAAGGGAATTATAGCAGCGTAAAAACAATGCTCCTCTGAAGCATGATCACTCACAGATTACTGCAACCATGTAATGATCCAAACCATACATAATTTTGCTATTTTGCATTAACATTTTTACCATGATTAAACAAAGCCCAAAGAACACAATGGCCCTGGTAAGAAAAATGATTTCTTGCACATAGATTTTAAATGAAATGCAATGAGACTTTGTGATTCAGACCTTAGTAGGCACAAAATTTAGAATAACTCTGTTTATCTGTGCAAACTTTCCTTAGCCTGTTGCAACTCCAAATGTTTTAACTGTTACACATGGGTGTTTGGTAGAATATACTAAATAAAAAGTTTACAAAGACTTTCTTTTTTCTCCAGCCTACAAAGGACTCCAAATCTTTACTGTTCAGCACAGCTGCCTAGAATAGGCACACTGGAGCTTTTGTCCAGTGAGTCAAACTGAGTGGGAGTGAATACCATTAACCCTTCAAACAGAATTATCGTATTCTTTTGATTTTACTGGACACTGTAATATGTTTGTGGCCATATTTGGAACGCATCCGGCTCGATCTCGAAGGACACAGGAATAATAGATGTCATTCAGATCATAATTAGCCATGTACTTGCAATAGCGGGATGTAAAGTAAAAGGAAAAACACTGAAAATGTTGTTTTTTTGGACTATGACAAAGAGCTTTTTAAATGAGTTTGGGCATTTTTAGCGTCTGACTCATGTCTGGAGATTTCTGCTATATTCCAGAATCCTTTAACTTTTGTGTTTTTTATTTCTGCCTTTGACAATGACATGCTAATAGCTTCAGGCTTCCTACTGCCTTCTTGTGCATATTGCTCTCCTTTGTTTTCTGTTAGAGAGAAAATGTCAGAATTTTAGAGAGTGGATTTTGGGATCGTGGCAAGAGTTAAGGAAATTTTAGTGTATCCTGTGATGACAGATTGGACTTTCTTCAGACAGACTTTTCACATTTTATATTCTGTTTCTTCTTTTTTCATGAGACTACATCATAAACTCGTAGCAGGAACAAGGAAATATCACTTTAAGAGCCACTGATTTATCAAGCATTTATGCAAGTAGGACATTTTTATATTTTACTGAAGTTTTACACAAGGCCAATACATGTTAGAAGAATGACAGAATGGATCGAGGTCCAACCCTGCCCCTCTGAATTTCACGGGAGCAATACTGTTTCCTTCAGTCGTCTGAGGGCCAGGGTCAGACCAGACAGCATTTAGTCTCAGGTAGAAACCAGTGTGTGTAATAGAGCACTACACAACCAGAGGCTTTGCAGGTTTGGCACCTCTGAGCCTGGTCCTGAAAACACACTTTTCTTCTGGAATCCTTATGTAAATGATTTTCATTAATCCAATATAAATATTCAGGTATTACAAAGCCAAGCTTGACATTTCAAAAGTATCTGCAACTTAGGAAGGCACACTGGGCTTTTGAAAACGCACCTTAAATTCCATTTCAGAAATTATTTAGAACACTGTGAAACAAAAAACTCTTAGCTTTTAATTAGACCTGGGCTCCTAAGAGCCCACATCTCTTTTAAAATAAGTTGAGGCCTCTAAAATTTTTGCACTCTTTCCAACAGTAACCTGTACTGTCCAGTACAGGTGACAATCTCACACCATCCACAGACCCAGTTATACAAACACAGCACATGTTACCCCCTGACAGAGCCCAGAACTAACTGCATTGTTTTGGTCTATCACTGCACAACCTCAAACAAAACACCTCCTTCCTTCTGGGCAGAGGAGCTATGTAGCTTGAGGGCAGATCACAGACACGTCCCTCCGCAGATGGCAGTCACCATCCCATGCTGCCCTGACACATGGTTAGAGAATGCACAGAAATAGAGTGATGAGGGCATTAATGACTTTACAGTGGCATTTGATGGTAAAGAATTTTGATGACCAGTATACATCCACAGCTGAGAGAAGGTCCAATTGCACATGGCAAGAAAAGAAAGGTGAGTGTGAGACAAGAAAGAGAACAAACAAAGGCCTAAAGTCTTTACTTACTGACATAACTCAGAAGTAATTCCTTTGATGGCACTGAATTTACAGTGGTGTCAACCTGATAGTGGAAGATGTCTAAAGATGGCAGAGACAGATGAGCGGGAGGATGGCAACAGGATGTAGAATAAAGTGAGAACAGATGCATATAGGATGAGTGTAAAAATAGAACAAAGCCCAGAGCCACAATTTTGCTGCAAGAGCAGCAAACTATTAATCGCAGCACTGGGGTGACGGAGCCTGCAGCACCTGGGCAGCCACAGTCCTGCCCCTTTGTGAATTACACATTTGGTGGCAGAAAAAACTGTACAAGCTCCTCCACATTTCACTAGATGAAGGCTCTAACTGGTTCTGCGATAGTAAAGAGGAATTCCTGGCATCACTGTACAAACCAAAGAGTCTTCCAGAGATGTTAAATTGGATCTGACCATCATCTTGTAGGCTAAAATGAAGCTGGCGGGAGTGATTAAGCAAAAGCAGCGTGAAGAAAGCCTAAAACATTCATACAGACACAAAAAATTGCTCAGAGTAATTCTTTGCCTATTGTTTTGGGTTTTTTCCTTTCTTCTACTCAAATAAGGGCTAGTAAAAAGGTGACAAAATGCTATTGAAAACACACAGTCAGGTCCTTTGTAAATCCAAGAATATGAAAGCTAATTTAAGGCTGAGGGATGGCAAGTGCTCAAGCTGGAGACTGCAAGAAGAGGGTAAGAAAGAGGAGAGGACATACCATGCAGGAGGTAATACTACGTATATTGCCACCTTCACACCAAGGAATATTACTAGTAGGTCTGAAACTGCCTGTAGATCTGATAGTGGAACGGGAGGTGTTTGTACTTAGATTTTTCTTGGATATGTTGGACTATGGGTGCTACTGTCATCCTGACTTACTCAGTACACAAAGCAGTTCAACCCAAGATATGATTTGTGCCCCAACTAATGGGGAGAGTCAGAGGAGAGACTGAGTTGCAGGTGGAAGCTTCTCTCCTGGCTATGAATGCCACTGAAGCTCCAAGAGTGGGGCATAATCTTCCATGCTTTCCCAAATTACTCTCTGATGGTACTTTTTGGGGCCCTGTGTCTTTGCCAGCCAATCAGAGATAACCTCTTGAGGCACAATTATCACATTTTGACATGGGAGCTTTGCCTTAGTATGCAACTGCCTGCACCTGTGTTTTCTATAGCTTCACTGTAGCTGGGTAAGCAAATAGTATCTAAGGGTGAGACCTTTCTTCATAGCCCATGGCTACATGACCTGCCAACATGACCTGAGCCTTACCCTTCAGCTCCTTACTCATGGTTGTGCTGTGACACCAATAAGATTTATGCTTTGGGGGTCAACACTTCAAATCAGCCTGTTCTCATGACATCACACGCTGGCTGTCGGATGAAAGGATGCATAGGACTAGTCACCATTGAGAACAAGAGAATAGATTAGAGACATTAAAAAACCTGAGTCCCTTCCCATATTCCAAGCAGTTCAGGAAGACCCTTTCCACTACTCCAAAGCCCTGAATCTGTCTATCACAGGGCACTCAAGGACCTGGGAGAAAGCTCATGAGAGTAAAGAAGACATGGAGTTGACATAAGCTTGCACTGGCTGCCATGGCCACTCTTACTGTTCCTAAAACTCCAAAGAGGCAAGAAGACTAGGCCCAGGAGATATAAGGTAAGGAACAAGCAATAAGTAAGATTAGCTGCCTAAGAAGAGGGAAAGCAATCCCTGGTGATTGAAGGCATATCACAGAAGAGACCTATCATTGCTTGCACAGGACCACACTGTGCAGGGTAGAACACAGACAGGTAGAAAAGTCAGAGGAAGAAAATCACAGCATTCACCATTCCTCCTCTGGCATGCAAAGAGCTGGGTTTAGGTAAAAATGTTCTCACATTTCCTTTCAGCCATAATAAGCCCCATTCTTCCAGTTCCACACTCCATTCTCTGCCTCCTTTCCTTCAGCTTCTACTTTTACTTTTCCTTCTCGTGATTTGGTTAACGTGAAATTATAAAGCTGTATTTGACAAACTTAGGAAAAATGTGACAGGAATTTTGTCAGTAGATCAGAGGACAATAATTTATCTTCACTGTAGCTTTTCTGTACTACCTGTCGCCCCATCGCTATGTCAGGAGCACACAATACAGAATTTCAAGAGTTAAACAAAATACCTAAGGGCAAAGTCATATATTTTGGTGTCATTTGAGAAATTCATACTGGGCCTAAATAGGTTTCCCAGGACAAAATGTTTGTGATATTCACTCTGTGATCTGTTAAAAATCAGTCAGTGGTAAAATGGATTTCATACAGCTGGTGAAATTAGGAAAAAGAAATGAAGCAGATAAGAGAATGAAAGAGATAATGAAAACTCTCCTATTGACCTTATTAAAGGATAAACAGAAAAGTAGGAGCTAAATTCTTTGCAAAGTACTGGAGAAATAAATAAAAGTAGAACCCAATTAAAACCAAACTGAATCAGGAGGGGAATGCAGTAAAGCTGCTGCAGGCACCTCAGCACAAGGGTGACTGAAGTGATGCCTCCTCATGGCTGTCCTTGACTCCCCAGCCCCGATGACCAGGCAGCCGTTTGTAGGTGGATGCACAGACAAGCGGCCTTCAGTGGGGACCCAGAACAGGTTCAACCCTTGGAAGGTACCTTAAGTGATTTGTCAGTGCACCCAGGTTAAGACGGTGAAGAAGCCAATGAAAATTAATGAATTAACCCAAATGACATTGCAGACTTTGATGGGAAGTATCCCTAAGAGAAAATGATGGAAGAAAGAGAGGAATTTCAATACTAAATCAGACCAATGGTCCATCTAGTACCAGATATAAAATCCCTGTAACAGGCAGTTATGCAGTAAGATACCCATTGGGGAAATTCCTGGAACCAGGTGATTTTATTCTGAACTAAGAGGGTTTATATATGTCTTTCCTACCTAATGTATCTGCAGATGTTGTTATTCTTCATACCATGGCCCCATCTTTATTTTCCTCTGTTTCTGCCTCACTGTCTAGAGACAGGGAACTCCATAACCAAATACATTTTCAATATTTCAGTATTTCAACAGTTTCAAAATGCTTTTTGCTTTTACTGGTATCCCATCCATGCAACGGTTCCCTTGTTTGGGTTCTGGGACAAAAGTTAAACCAACCATTACTTTTACTGGACACATTTCACACAACAAGTAACATCAACCTTCTGTTGATCTAAGAACAGAAAACACATTTTGGCTCCTACAATACAGAAGCTTTTCAAGCTTCCAACAATATTTATCATAGAATCATAGAATCATTTAGGTTGGAAGAGACCCCTGGGATCATCAAGTCCAACCATCAGCCCTACTCTACAAGTTCTCCCCTACACTAGATCCCTCAACACCACATCTAATCTGCTCTTAAACACAGTCAGGGATGGGGACTCCACCACCTCCCTGGGCAGCTGATTCCACTGACTGACCACTCTCTCCGTGAAAAATTTTTTCCTCATGTCCAGCCTAACCCTCCCCTGCTGCAGCTTGCAGCCATTCCCTCTCCTTCTATCGCTCATTGCCCGTGAGAAGAGACCAGCACCAATATCTCTACAGTGCCCTTTCAAGCAGTTGTAGAGAGCGATGAGGTCTCCCCTCAGCCTCCTCTTCCTCAGACTAAACAACTAAACAACTATTTATTGCTCTTTTAGAGAGATCTTTGGTATTTCTGCTACGTCTTTTTCAAAACACAGCAACTAGAACTGACCAGAAGGTCAAAGGCAAGAATAGGAGCTAACAGTGATATGATGTGGAAGATGATTCTCCATTCCTTTCTAAATATTTTTTTTGACCAACCCTAGGCACTGAGAGAACATTTGTACTGCAGCCTGCCCACGCTATTACTTAGCTCTTCTTCATGAGCATGATGCTAGAGAAAGCTGTCAGATGCATACCAAAGAATGGTCCCTGACCGGTTTTGCACTGGAAAAGGAGACGGGTATAAACATAAAAATGTAAAGTCCCATCAAGCATCACAGCTCCGGCCTAAGAAATGCACTACTTGCTCCCACTGATGTAAAGATCTCAGTCCTTTTTTGCAACTCACAGGAGCCTTTCTGTAATTTCTGCAACTTTCTATAATTTTGTAATTTTCAGGAGCATTTCTGGCTGGAGATCTCACGAGGAAAACTGACCACAGGGATGGCAGAGGTTGCCTTATCCGTGACGATGTTCTTCGATTCATGTGAGGAACCGCGTGTACAACCCAGTTTGACTAATGCAGCTGGCAGCTTGACTCCAGTGTGGTGCCATTTGAACTGAGAAGCTATTCCCTCTCTCCAGAAGTGCTGCTGTTAAATTGGCCAGAGAGTCGTTCAGGATATTTCATTCATATAGCTCCTTTGACCTAATTTGTTCCCAATTCCAGGACTGAATTCAGAATATTCAAGAGCAACTTGAATATCGCAAAGAGAAGTAAGAAGATAATTAATGTCTCTTGTGATCAGCATAAAGAGAGTTTAAAGGATGGAAGGGACAGATTTCCTCATCAATGGCAACTTGTACCGTACCTACTGGGAAGATTCCTTTGCAACCAATTCAGCAATAAGGCAAGGGGATGTCTGTTTCACTAAATGATCTGGAATGCATTTCATCTCTTATTTCTAGGGAGCAAGACACTCACATGTACACAGTCTATTAAGAAGTTTCAGTAAGTTCATCTGTTCAAGGAAGTGTCATACAAATATTGTCCGCAGCAAACAGAAAGAAGCACGAGGAAGCTAATTGCCACATGAGGTCTCCAAAATTAATTAATGGTGAAAAGATTCTGTAAGACACAGTGAGGGTCCTCTCATCTATACACACACATATATTTTAAGGTCAAAGGGGACCGTCTTCTTGCATAACAATGGCCACAGGACCTCCACACTCATTGCTCTAAGAAACATACCTTACTGTGCGAGCTGTAATCCATCTTTAAGGGGAATATTCAACCTTAATTCAGGACCTATTTTTACAGTTTGATGAACTCAAATTTATCAACAATGACACCAAACTATGCCAGAAGGAGAAATACTAAATACCCTGTGTGAGTGGGATGCAACAAAATGCATGTTGGAAGAAAAGAGGATGTTACAATATTAAACCCTCTTTTTTATCTTAAATTTAAATCTCATTTAGTCAAACCCTGGTTTTAGCCAATTGAGCACTGTGTCCATGTATCACTTGCTACCTCACATTAAGAAAACATTAAGCAGATGCACTGAAATAATTCTCAGTCTGTAAGTAACAGAGGAGTCAGTACTGGGATCTGGATCTTTCTTAACCGCTGTGTCCTAAGGGCAGTACAGAAGTCCAGACGCTTCAGACCAATAAAGCTCAATGTATTTCAGTAACTTCAAGCCCTCACAGAAAGCATGCTACATGGCCAGTCCTTAATACTTCATATCTGCAAGATACACATGTACTGACAGCATGTGACAAGAGAAAACAAGAAAGTAATGCAGATAAGAATTTACAGGTATCGTTCCAGCTAAAGGTCATAAGTAAAATCCATCTTGTATGGGAAGCAGATTTCCCATTACTGAAATATCCCTGGTATCTCATGACTGCAAGATTGCTCAGTACATCTCTAGTAATAAGGTTAACTCTGGCCAGTATGACTTATCATATCAAGAGTTATGTAAGAATTATGTTCAGAGAGCAAAAGGTGCTGGAATATGCAGAAGATGCTACCTGCAGCAAAGAATATTAATTGTGCTGGGGCTGGTGGAAAGGCGAGGAGATGAAAAGAAAGGAACTTTGAATGGCAGGGTCTCATCTAACAAAGTCAGAGTGTGTGGCATGTGAAAAACCAGGGTGATTACAAGATCACATTCTAGCATATGCTGGCAGGGGAGATCTGGTGGCAATGGCACAGTAAAGAGGACATACATTATATTTAAGTGTAAGTAACTTATTAAGGGGTAAGACAGCAAGACAGAACTGAGGAGGAGAAGGAGGTGTAGAATAAAAGTGAATTTCATCAACACCAGAAATTATTTTCCAGAGGGGAAAACGTACTCCGACCACAAAGAAGAAAGGACACAAACCCATGGTTCCTCTGCAGCGCTGTGCCCTGTCTCTAATGAAGAAAAAGCAGCCTTGCAGAGACAAAAAGATGGATCCTGCATTATATGACAGTAAACAAGGAAAGCGGGGGGAAAGAAAGATCTAAAAGTAGATACTGTGCAACCACCAGGTGGTTGAGGAGTGTATGACATATGAGGAGCTTAGAAGATCAGCTGGCAGAGGGGATGATTGAGTGGATGCCAGCAGGGAAGAGGCCACATGAAAGACCAAATCCAAGAAATTGGGTCTATGTATCCAAAGCTCTAGGTGACAGCGTTAAAGCAATGAGATAAATGAATCGGCTCTCAAGGCAGCAATGATGATGGATAAGGTGGGATAGGATCAGCTGCCAAAGGAGTGTGAAAAGGTTCTAGAAATATTCAGAAACGCATCATGGAGGGGAGGGGGGAAGAAAGGGTACGGGAAGGAATTGTTGGTTTACTTGGAAGGTATCAGAGAACACAAGCAATTGGATTTTATTTGCTGCCTCAACAGTCATTTTGCTTTATGGAGTTTGTTAATGACTTTGTATAATGTCACTAAATGTGGATGCTAGGAGAATATTATGGGCTCCATCCTGGATGAGGCTTATTGTTTCTTTGACTCTCATGCCTAGATATGTATGTGCAGTTCTTGCAGGGGTGCTGAGCTCCATAATGGGCCAAATATGAAGAAAATGGCATGTAACTGTGAAGAAAATGGTACATAAGCCAATGTATCAACACTTGACTTACTGAGGCTGTGGAGAGCACGGAAGCGCAGTCTCTCTCAAGATGATGTTTCAAATGAGGATAGAAGGAAACTGTTAGTTCTGTACCTTCACAGCACCTTACCAAAGGTCTGGATTATTCCAGAAACACCTTCACCTTTGTGTGTGAGCTCAGAGCAACGTACTGAAATGTAATGAGGAGGTCCCAAAATATTCTGCAGAGCAGTTCTGTCAGAGGTGTGGTGGTGATTTTAAAAAAGAGCCTCTCTCACTAACTTCTCAGGCATGGCTTGAAAGTAAACAGGCAAATCCATCTCAAATCTGCAGTGTCCAGATCACTTGTGCACTGAGCTTCCTTTGTAAATCAAAGGGCAATTGTTCAGGCTCTCTGCTGAGTGAGGACAAAATCTCTGAATTTTTTTTTTTTCATAACAATGTCAGCCTTCCCTCCTGAGTAAGGACTCCAGTTGTTTCAAAACTAAAACCAAATATTGCAGTCCCATTTGCAAACAATTATTCTGGGCCAAATCCCAGAAGGTGCTGAGTGCCTTCAGCCCCCACTGCATTCACAAAGGGACTAAACATGCTTATTGCCGTGCATCATCTTAGGGGCTTTCCTTAGGTGTAAGAGCCAGAGCACCCGTATCTCTTAACCTGAGGCAGTGCTTACTCCTGCAAATAGAGCACAGCTTGACCCTGCAAGTCCTTAGCAAGAAAGGTTGCGCTTACTGCTGTGCCCAGCACCACTGACAGTAATCTCTACCATCCATAATAAAGTTTTGCAGGATGAAGCCTTAAATAAAATTTATGTCACTGACCTACAACCAACAGCTGCAAAAAAAAAAAGTGAAAATTCCCAGCCCATTAACATGGATATTGCACTATTTCAGTTTCAGACAAAAGCTGCATTAACTCTATCCTTCAAAAATGATGCAGTCTAAACAGCTTGACCAGACTCATTAAACATCATACTGGTTTTTCTGTACAATCTAAGGCCTCAACATTTAGGCATGCTTTAAATATGATTCATTAAAATTGTACTTGAGACACCATCAGCAAGGTAAATGAATTCCCCTTCAGAGTCTGTGCAGTGGAATGGGCAGATGTTGGCTAAACACCAGTGTCTGGCTTTATGTCTTGCAAATGCCCACAGATTTATAAACAAATTATCCAAAGGGTGAGGAGCAAAGGCAGTGAAGCATGGCTCACTAAAACCTAAAGAGGAGACAGAGACTTGGTCTGACCACTGTGTCCCTATTTGTGCAACTACCTGAGAGCAACTACAAAGAACACTCCAGATTACCTTCGTGCATCTGGCAGAGTATATTGAGTGTGCCTGTGTGTTTGTGTGCACGAATCTTCTGTCCGTGAAATGGTTAAAACTTAAGGTTACCCATCCAAGGAGCAGAAAATGAAGGTTCTCAGTTTGATGGACAACAGCTCAGAGATCCCTGATGTCCCAAAATATTAGGTTTCTCTTCTAATAATGTTGGAAATATTGCCTACTGTCATGATTAATCTCAGCAGCATCTCCGGCTGATTGCAGGTGACGCAGTCACAGCGCAGTGCCTGTGTTGGTTTCCACACACCGTCAAATCTGCTACAAATGCAGGGGTGAAGGGGAAAGAACTGTGATACCAGGTATCCCAGTGGCTAATAGATTGTGACATGAGAGAAGGAAACCTTTATTTTAATTCAAAAAACAAAAGCCAAATAGCAAAACTTATGTACGTGCCTAACTTTTTTTTTTTCTTCCTCAAGTGGAAAACATTCCCCTGCTAACAACTCTTGGCTGGCATCAAGGGAAAGTGGAGGTATTTGCAGATGTGGAGGAAGACATACAAAACATTTTTCAAATCAAAGGCTTGAATTATTGCACTGGGTTCATGAAGTTTCACAGGCATGTAGACACACCATTGTCTGCACCCTGGAACAAGCCGCCCTTTCTTCGAGAAGGAAAAACAACCCAATGTTTCTTACAATCCCATCTGTATGTATCAGGGAGCTATCTATATTTTGAAATTCTTCGCATTGTCTGTGGTCAGGGTGTGCTGTTTTGGCCCAACAATGGCAACATTGATTTTAGAATTTCAGAATTTTGGTGCACAGAACAAACTGTGAAACAAAACCGGCCTGCTCTCAATAGTACAACAACAGTGCTCTTATATAAACTTGCCTTTCCTCCCCATTTTACATAGTCAAAGATCAATACTGGTCATTCAGCCAACATTATTAAAGCCATTTATCAGCGACTTTTTTTTTTTGTTGCTAATAAAAAGGATTTTGCCGACAAAGTTATGTCATCTTCCGCTCACTTGGTAGCAGCACAGATAATTAGCTTTGTTGTGTCCCCAACAATTGGGCCTTGTTTATGAACTTACATTTATTAAGTGAAAGTATTTGGAAACTGATGGTACATTGAAGTTTGGTTGCCATGGGCAATAATCATCCCAAAAAAGTCATGACCTCCCTGTTATGCAGCTAGTAACTAATTGAAATGATACAAATTACTCTGATTCTCTGTCTGCCAATTTAGAGGCTGGTTGTGGTCAAGGGTCAAATGAGCTCCTATTCATGGAACTATGTTTGAAGTGGCTGCTGCCATAGCAAGGGGTTTGGTGTGGACGCTGCGACTCCTCTGGACATTACCCCATACTGTGGAGGAGAGTGCTGCACAGATAGCAGAACAATAAGCCGGCCAAGACTACCTTCGGCTGACACATCAAAAGCTTCTCCTTGTCAGTCATTTAGCAGGAGCTGCTACCGACCAGGACATGGTTTACTGGGTAGAAATAAGCGTTGTATTCATCCCCAGGAGCTACCTTATACATATAACTGACGCTACAATGCCTCCTGAGGTAGCTGTAAGAAATCAAAGTATCGTTTTGGTTGCACTCAGTTCACTAGGAGAAACAAAAGACCTCCTTTGCTGTGAAACACAGCAAGAGAAAGTAAAATCTTGTGAATTATCTGAGGTGTCATCCTTTAAAAACTTCTGCGGTAATTCAACCATTAAAAGAACCCAACATGTTTATCTCAGTAAGCACAGGGGCCTCAACACTAAGAAGTTAATAGAATAATGCCATTTTTGTCCTTTAGGAAACTCTAAGTGATTCCAGGGAATGTTGCTCAAAGGGTTATTAAATATGTGCCAAATGTACTGGTTTACTGGGTGGAGATCTGCAATGCCATTAAAGAGATTTCTTTCTTTGTGTAAGCTCCTACAGCTTTAACACGTCTAAATCTATTAAAAATGTGATAGAAGAGACCATGCTACATGCACAAGCTGGGCTCCTTGGATAATGAAGATTAACACTTTCTGTGTTTCAACATTATTTGAAGGATTCACCGTGTAGTTTGAGTCCAGCAGGTTTCAACAAACATTTCTGTCAATACCAAAGGCGTTGTAGGCCAGCCAACCACACGCCTGCATCACCTATGGGCGACAGGTATTATTCTTACAGCTAGATTTTTCTCTTTTCAGTTGATACCAGAAATAGATAACTATGCACCTGCACAGCTAGAGTAGCTCAGGATGACACAAGCCAAGAAATACAATGTTGGAAGTGATACCATACATTATCTTACCAAGCACTCTCCTCAGGCCATCTTCCAGGCTTCATTCACACCCCCTGTGACATGAATGGAGATGCCACCGATCCCCACATACACCTGAAGCAGCTGCTAAGGAAAACACCAACAAATATATACTTAAACCAGTGGGGATGGAACTGGTTCTCAGTCTGGATCTGCTCTGATCTCCACAGCACAGTACATGAGAGTGCTACAAGCACAGAGATCCTCAATGGTAACGATGCAGCGACCACCCTGGAACTCCCTTGAGACCATGGAGCTCAGAGTGGGCTAGTTTGCCATGTTTCTTAGCAGAATTTTAATTTGCATTATGAATTTTAGGTTTGGGTTCTTTCACTTTCCCTGATTGTGTCCTAGGAACTCCCATAAGCACCAGCTGTGCTTAATAATGTATTTTTGCACAGTCTCCCTAAAATGTGACATAATTTCAAAACTCGTGATCTAGGCAGTTCTCTACAGGTGTAAGAACAAGGTAGAGTGAAACAGAAAACAGCAATTCTGTTCCTAAGAAAATGATGTCTTTTTTTTCCACCTACATCAGTGTTTTCCTGGCAAAATTCCTGCTTCTTGTCAGGTAACAAAAAATGAAAAACGTTCATTTTCAAATTAAATACATCAGTTTGGAAGTGTTGTTTTTTAACAAGACACTGTCATGCTCAGAGGAAAGTGGGCACCTGTCATGAAAAATATTCCTAGTAGAAAACCTAATTTTCCTTTAAACACAGAAAAAAATTGACCAGCCCTATTACAGAAGTCTTTCAGTGCCATTCCTTGTCAGCGCTGTCATTACATCTCCTACTGTGAAGACAGTTAAGAACATGTCTTTGAAAATTTATTCTGGGGTGGCCCTTGTGGCCTATTGATTGTGCTCTCGCTTCACATGAGACACCTGGGTTTGAGCAAGAGGGCTGCCAAGGCACAGGCTGCTCTGAAGGGACAGGGTGGTCCCCATGTGCTCCCACAGAAGCCATCCTGACCATCCAAAGGTTTCAAAGCTTATTTTAATTTCATCTTTTGCAGAATTGCCTGGGATGATGGTGCTGAAAGGTTTAAAGAGAGAAAAAAATATTATTAAGTATTCAGAAAGGTACTGAGCACAATCCCTCTGGAAAAGAGAACCCTCCAGGCAGTAGTGCTGACACAAGATGGGGAATGATGTGAAGAAGGCACAGCATCACTGATTCCCCTAAAAAGAGGGCTTTTGAGAGGAATATTTGGATGTGATTCTTCAGTCTAGCACAACAGAACAGGTAGGAACTTCTTCATTAGTTAGAAACTAAGTCCCAAAAAACAAAGTATCTATTTTCTTACTTAAAAATCTCTTCTAAGTCCTTTTGCTCATAACTAACATCTGTTCCTAAGGATAATATTGGGCAAACAGCAGGCCTGCTTTCCCCCCACTGATACCAGTGTGAAGTGTGTGTCCACCCAAACACTTCTTCTAATTTGTACCATCACCAGAGATGACTGAAGCCAACCTGTCCATACTATAAGCTAATCACAGGGCTAATGAAAAAAACAGAGGCCTATGTTTTTCCTCACAGAACCTGCCACGAGCCAGCAGGAAAAGCAAGAGCGGATCACAGCTCTGGAGAGGGAACATCGTGTAGAAAAGACTCTCTCAAACGAGAGTCCTGTTGAAGTTACCTGGTCCCACTGAATTCAGTGAACTTGCACAAAGTCTAAACCATACTTCATAAAACAGCACTTACAATTAAACAGTAAACTGGCTTCCAGCTCAAACACGGTGCGTTCATTTCCATCTTATAACCACATGCACAATAATAAGGGCAATCTTTAGGTGTGTGTCCTCAAAGAGACTGCACAGATGCTGTTTATGGGTGTATCTCCTCTGATGCCTCGGCTCTGCCAGCAGCATCACTGCCTACTTTCATTATGCAATACACACATTAAACATCACCCAAACACATTTTAGCATGGGGGAACAGATCAGCTTAAAAGAAGGGGCAGTGGTTTGTTGAGTTAATGACATGCTTTCTTCCAAAAGTCTAAATGCAGTGCTAGGTGTTTAATCTGCATTTTAAAAAAGCCTATAAACATATATTTACACAATAAAACATAACCATCTGAAAGGGCCATTACAGCCAATTGTCCTTTGTGTCAACTAATTCCTTCCATTCCCTCCCCAAAGGGCTCAGCTGAGTCCCCCTTGGAGACCCTACTTCCAATAACAACAATTCCCTTCTTTCCCAAACCATCAAACCCCCACCACATGGGCAGCTTCCCTCCTGGCCAGCCCTCTCCCATCCTGATCAAACCTTCAGCCTCTGCTTTCCTCCTCTACGGCAAACAGAGGGGCTGCTATATCTCCCCAAGGAAAAAGGTCTTAAATCTGAGTGTGCTGAGAGCTTTTACGGTCACTCTTTTGATCTGTACCTACCAGGGAGGGAGATTCCCAAGACGTTTTTGTTTTTCCCATTTTGGTTGAGAAACCTGAGTCTCAAATCTACAGCCAGGTTTTCCCATCTCTTCTACAGACTAACGTAAATCATTTAAAGCATAAACCTAGGTGCTGTGTTCATCAGCTCCCCAGCTCTCCTGCTGGCCTCACTGATCTGCTCACGGCAGCACACAGTTGTACTGCAAGGCAAGCCCAGAGATCTCTGTCCCCATTATGCTTATTTTCTTTGACTTCTATCATAAGAAAGGAGGCATGGCAATTCAAAGCACTAAAGCCCAGATTCTGGTGGACTGACATTAAACACCGCCCTACTTTCCAGAACGCCCATTGCAATCAGTAGTTACTTATATTATAAGGTAAATCTCAGCGTGGTTGAAGGCAATACAATCAGATGGGGCTATATTTTTCCACATGTGGAAGGTTGTAAGACTTTTGGTTTCAGTGAATAAAAACATCCAAAGAAGGTGAAACAAAAAAAGAAAACTGCCATGAGAAAAAACGGACAGAGATGTCCTCAGGAATCCACCCTTTCATTTGGCAGGGATATATTCCTGCTTTTCTTCCTCGAATCATCATCCTCTTAGTTAGCAGCATAAGCTTTGAAATCCCAAAAATCATAAGAGAAGCACAGCTCCTAGGGTTGTTCAAAAGATGACAAACACATTTTTGAGTAATCATTAGAATACATGTCTGTGTTCTATATGTAGATCTAAATAAATAGTCAGCACATATATATACAGAAAGACACGGTCAGCAGTTTATAGAAAATCTGCTCTTTTCTAGCAGCGAGTTTTGGCACAAGAGCCAGTCTCACAACGCTCCTAAATGGAGCACCTTGTACAGGTGTGGGCAACAGATGATTTAAAAGACTTTGGATTAAAAGCCCATCCTCAAGGAGACCTAGAAAGAGCCCCCAGGATTTCTGCTCTGGCATGCAAGCCTCTGGGCTACCCTCTGCGCAGAACACGCATCCTTTCCGTCCCTTCCTGACTTCAGCACATCAGCTGGGAATGAAGGACCTTCAGGTTCACCTTCACACTGCAGCAGAAGCTGCTACAGTCGTCTGCAGGGTCAACTCCTGATCACATACCCCCAGGAGAGGTGAGGAGGATAGATGGCTGCCAAATGTTTATATTCCTTAGCTTTTTGCCTTTCAAGAATTTTCCCTTTTTAATATGGGTCAGACTGTCCACCAGTTCAAAAAAAGGCTACTTAAACTATCATATACTGGGGAGAAATTAATTAATGCACTTGACTAAAATTCAATGAGAACAGAAAATTGATACAAAGTAAGAAAAATGGTATTAACTAATACCCAGTCCCACATCTCAATAAATAACAATGGAGTGTTTATGCTGCATTACTCTTTCCTAATCTCCACATATTACTATAATTATTAACTACTAGTCCTAAAATCTATAGAGTTATCATTATTGTTATTATTATGAAACTCAATCTCATTTTCATGTCATAAAGATAAACCAAATCTCATTTCAATTAGTTGCAGCAGGAGGGAATGAACTTTAAACAGACATTTAATTTCTGAAAAAAAAATTAGGAAGTTCTTCATGGAAATGTTATGGCATTTTGAAACAGATTAATAGTTCGGTATGAACACATCCACCCTGCAGCTAAATGACGGCTGTACCGCGATCAGGAGACAGGTTAAATGAGCAAAATCAGTTGATACCACTGGTTTGGATCTAATCAAATAGTATTCATTTTTATGACTTTTTAGCTACATTATTTTTTCATCCCGTTTGCTGTCTGAATTGTTACTATGGGTTATCTGCTCTGTAACTGGGTTCTATTTGCCTTTACTGCATCTGATGGGTAAAGAAGCAATAGGACCAACAGGGTACTTTGCGTTCTGGGTCCCGTCGGGAGTGGTTTGAAATCACCATCCCCACTGAGTGCGCCCTTGGCCACACCACACTTTGGAGAAGCACTCTCATGCATATTTTATCACAATTTGAGGGCAGGATCTAACCTACACCAGAGCAAGCTGCCTCCCCAGCACACCTCGTCTCACCATGCACTGAGCTCAGGTGCTGAGCTGGTTAAGGGTTGTACCATGAGGTTTGATCCATGATGCCCACGCAAATGACAAGGCTGAGAGTACACCACAAAGGGTGCAGTTCTGGATCCTCTCAGTTGGGAAAAAGGAGTCCAATGCAATTTACTCACTACCTGAACCCACAGCTATGGAGGTGGCTCTCCAGAATGTCTCTCCATCATGCTCAGCACTATAACAGGCATTGCCATGGTGACAGAAGCCCTCAAGCCTTGGGAAATCCTAGCACTTGTGACATTAACTTATAGCAACCTTCCAGTATCTGAAGAGAGCCTAGAGGAGAGCTGGAGAGGGACTCTTTGTCAGGAAGTGCAGTGACAGGACAAGGGGTAATGGCTTTAAATTGGAAGAGGGGAGATTTAAATTAGATACCATAAAGAAATTCTTTCCTGTGAGGGTGGTGAGACAGTAGAACAAGTTGCCCAGAGAAGCTGTGGCTGCCCCATCCCTGGAGGGGCTCAAGGCCAGGCTGGATGGGGCTTGGAGCAACCTGGTCTGGTGGGAGGTGTCCCTGCCCAGGGCAGGGGGGGTTGGAACTCTCTTTAAGATCCCTTCCAACTCTAACCAGTCTATGATTCTATGATTATCAACCACTATAGGCCTCACACAGCATCCTTTTTACAGATGCTCTTGCAAAGCTACAAAATGACGTTATTATTCATTGCCCAGCAATCCCAAGTTTTCAGTCAGAAGCTGAAAAAAACCCAAAAAAGACATGTCAACATACTGGGACTCCCCTCGACTGGCTGCCAACTCTGCCTTCTGCTTCCCCCCCACCGTTGCACACCGAAGCAGTGTAGCTGTGCTGAGCTGCTGTACCTGGACCGTCCTCTCATAGAACACCCCCCCCTCCTGGTTAGAGCCCAGATGACAGCTCCGGGCCGGGGGAGGCATCCCACCCATGTCTTCTCCCCGGTGGCAGTTTACACGGTCACTTTTTTACTCACTCCTAAAGAATGTTTAGACTTCAAAAATATTAAATGTTTGACATTAGGCCATAGAAGTAAAAAGACACCCTGTAGATGTCGGCAAGGATTTCACAGATCCTGTAGATACAAGTTGAAATCCAGCCTCGTGAAAGTTTCTCTCTCCCTTGGCTCCCTCAGTTATTTCCTCCCGAGCACCCAGGCAGTGAAAAGCAGCTGGACACCCAGGAGGGAAGAGCCCTGGCTTGCAGAGAGGGGCACCATCGACCATACACAGACCAGGACACGCAGAGCTGGTGTAAGTCTCAGCATAACAGCTGGCAAAAAGGAGAAGGGGAGCAGGGAATGCAGGACTGAAAGAAACCAGCAGGTGGGAAAGTAGGGGGTGACTGATACTAGATGAAGAACTTTAGTAGCCGAGATATGAGGTTGAGAGACACTGAGATTAAATTAGAGGAAATTCTCCACCTTAAGGCCAAAGAGCTGGGAAAAGGCAGAGCAGGGAAGGAGGGAGTAATGGGTGGGAAGGAAGAAATGTTTGGGAGAGGCAGGACTAACCCTAGAAGAAAACAGCAAGTAGAGAAGAGGAAGGGACTGAAAGCAGAGTCAGGGGAAAAGACTGTGATCACATCTTGAAACAGGAGGGGAAATGAGTCTTCCTGTATGTCAGAATTCCTCTACTCTCCGCAAGCATTTGTGAAATCCAGTGGCAAAGTACATCTCATTCCAGTACTGTACTGGTTCACACATCAGGATGGCACCTTGTGTTATTAATCAATCCATTGATGCAAAATCCAAGTCACTGTGGTGAATCTAAAGATACCAGCTCTTCAGGTGAACTCAAGCAGTAGCCATACCACGTTTCATACGGGATTTTTCCAGTCAGACACAGTTTGCCCATTTAACAGCCCAGAAACTCACACAAATCAAATCAACTTTAAAAAATAAACTCCATCACTCCCATCCAGGAATACCAGAATTAAGTTTGCTTCAAACAACTCTAATTTCGTTCCCTTTTATAATACAGCACAGCATTTAGAGCTAACATAATTAACATCATTATCTCCCTTTTTTCCCGCAGGACTGTCTCACTGCAAGGGCTCTTCATATTCCTTTAATGCAGGGTGTGGGGTTGTTTCCGCTGTAACCTAAAATTGAGTGGCTTGTTTCCTTAAAGTAAATTAATCTTGAATTATGGCTATGTAATATCATTTTAAATCTCTGGTTACTCGAGCAATGCTCACAGAGCTGGCAGCAGAACAATCCGTTAGCCAGACAACAGGAGTCCCAGTTGCCTTTTCTTTGCTTTATATATATATTAATACAATATGTATTTAACAAAAATGAACTGCACAAATTCATCAGATTATCTCTTAGCAATTGCAGATAAGATCTAACAACAAGACATACAGCCAGGGTGACTTCTATTATCACAAAACAAAAATTACTCTTTTCTGCCTGATGCACTGATCACACCTCATACAACAATAGCCCATAAAAAGCCTGGAAAGCTTATTTTAGAGAAAAATCAAAGATAATTAGTAGCTAGGCTGGCTAACAGCCAAATCACATGGTCAAGATCTTAAAAATGTAGTCACAATATCAGCAGGTACCTTTAAAAATTGTACATTTCAGAAGCTGAGAACTTGGCACTTCAAGGATAAAATCAACTCCTTTTAGGACTGCTCTGACTGGACTTCCAAACCCTCTAGCCATTTTGATAAAAGCTGGCCCACATCTTCTAACAGTCCTACTGTAGCTATAAGCATCTACCCCAATGCTTCGAAAAATGAGTGAATGGCAGTGATTTTCTGAAAGCTTTTGCTCCAATTCAGTGAGATAATAGCAAGTCTGTAACTAAGGAAAACATGGGGTTTAGCATATGAATCAGGTGGATCACCCGAGTCATTCAAATCACCAAGGCTTATTTGTTTGCTGTATTTCCTAATTGTTTCTGGAATCAGTTCAGTGCTTTCCCTCAACAACAAGTTTGCCTTATTAAGCTTATCCATGCAAGAGAGAGAGAGAGAGATTCGTGACATGCTCTGGATTGCTTCTGCTCCCATCTGTGCTAACCAGCAGTGAAGAAAGTTTTATGGTGCTTACAAACCCCATAGCTAGAAGGCTTCCCAGTCACACCAGATTATGATTTATTAGAGTTGTTAAAATAAAATGGGAGAAGAAACTGTTATAGGGCTTGGAAACTAAAGAGAATCACCATTTAAACCACACTCAAATCTCAAAGGAAACAGGATTCGCTTGAGAATAACAAAATACCATGGAGTATGGCTGTCTCTCCACAGCCAGTTCATACACCTGAGAGTGACTCCCCTTTGCCAAAGGATTTACACCTTAAAGAATCTCAGCCACATTACTGATGTTTTAAGATACTGTTAAAGGTATCTCCACATCTGTAACAATAATGATAATTTGATACTACATCGTGTTTCCTGCCTGAAGATTTATTTGGGATTCACCAGAAACAGAGCCACATACGGAGCAGCAGGAATCAGCTATTTAGCAGCATACTGTGATAGCACAATAGTGTCAGCTATTCAGCAGGGACAGTGAAAAATGTATTTCACAGAGGCCTCAAAAAGAATGAGGGAAGAGTGAATGTAATAATCCCGTTGTAGCCAAGATGCCAGGGCTATCTGAAATACAATCAAAAGATATTCCCCCAGGTTTTCAAGACCCAGGCTTCACTTCTGGAGCTCATGCATGCTACCTGTACACTATTTGTTTGTATTACTATAGGGCACTACAGTTGCAGAAAGGAAGGTACTGACTACCTCTGAGTCAGTAACATCCTTTCTGCAACCACAGAGCTGCAGATTTTCAGCTGTATCTGAAATGCTTTTGTTTAAGTAAAAAAAATAGAATATTATTGTCTAGATGTCAATGCAATTTTTGCAATTGCCTCCTGAAAAGTTATTCTGCCAATAAAATTTATTGACTGTTTACTGGATGCTGTTGGTTCTCAAATCAAAGGCTTACATGTAAAAAAACCCCAACCTAACACTCATTAGTTTTGTTTAAGAAGATAAACTGGAGTTTCATCTTCTTGTGCATCCTTTCTGACCCCCTTTGCTTCCTCATTACAGAATTGTATCCTTCTAGGTACCACTAACCAACAGGGGGGTTTATATAAATGTGTCCAGGTACCTATATAAAAATGCATTTACATATATGGCTATGTATATAAAACTGACAGTCTTCATAATGATTGTTTTGTAAATACTCCTCCTAAAGATGCAGGAGGAGGCAGAAAATCCAATAAATTTCTCCCAAGGCTTGCTTCTTGTGTACACTGCACGGCTGGCCGATGTCTTTATTCAAGGCCACAGATTTATGCCAGATGCACAAGGTGAAAACGTTGATCTCCACAATAATCTCGGGACAGAACCGCTCTGTGCCTTGCTTTGCGGGTTGCTGCCCACGCACTGATCAGCCTCCCTATTTACAGTCTTGAAGAACCATGGAGGAAATAGGCTTTTGATACAAAGCTAAGGAGCGCTCAAAGCTGAACGTGCCCCAGAGGAACTCTGCAGGCAGAGGGACTTTACCTGCAGCTGTGAGGTTTTGCTCTAGAGAGCTTTGCCCTTTTCCCTGCTGTTTTCTAAAGCAGCAGAACTAAATGATGTTCTGAGAAGGGTCATAGCAAAAAAAAAAATTGAAAAAAGAAATCCACCAATAGGAATGTTCTCGGAGTTCTTTTATTACTTCTCTGCATTTCAGGGAGGGGGTTGCTGTTAATATCTTTCCTCCTGATCTCCTTCCAGGCCGGTCTTCATATTTTCAACCACCATTCTTTTATTTTAGGGCCCTCTCCAACAGTTTATAAATGTCACCATTTGCCATGTGTAAATTCATTTTTAAAACAGGCTAAAACCTTCCAAATTTCCCTCGCTGCAGTTCAATGTTTGTCCCAATTTTAGAGCAACAAATACTTTGTTGTCTTTAATACTCCCTCTTGATAATGTCTTGACAGTGCTTCTTACAGGATGTGAGCTATCCCTTCACTTCAAGAACAGCCTGGCATATGGAATGACAACACATTTGGTTTGGAATAAATATAGCCTTCGGGCAGCAACGTATGAACAGTATAAATACTAACCAGCCAGTCCCTGTGACACCCTGAGACCAGGTCATTTTCTTTGCATTGTACAGAAGGGAACAGTAAGTATGTCAATTAGAAGGGTTACTCATCAAGGTACCCTGATGCTGTAGCTGATCTAGGAAGCAGCTGCACTTCCCTACTCCCTCAACACCCACTGGAGATTATCTCCCCTTTAGAGCAGCCAACACAACTGTTCAGGCAGCCATTAGTTAGTCCAGATCTGTCAAATGATTTGGCTTAGCTTAAAGAGTTTTAGTACAAGGTTCTTTTGAAGCAGGATCACTTCTGACTGAGCTGGGTTAATGACTCATTACACCAGCAGTTGTGCTGTCATAGCTGAAGGCTGATAACCTGCAGAGGAAGCAGACATCATAACCCAGATCAGTTGCATCAGTTAGCAGCCCTTCTGACCCTGAGATGACTTAGACAAATTCATCTAAATTCAGATCCAGTGATTCTTAAAAATACACCAAAGCCTTGAACCTATCCCAAGAGATTCTGTTGCAGCAACAGTGTTGCTGACTGCAAGGTTAAGTTAGTATAAAGGGACAACCACACATGATTAGTCATTCTGGCTTCTTGAGGTTTATGTTACATAAAAACATTACCAGAGAGATAACAGTAAGATACTACACCTGCACCAAGGGTAACAACAGTAACTCAATGTAATGTACTCGTGCATGTACTTTACAAAGCTGACAGGGAATAGTTGAGCATGAAGGATGAGAGGATAGAAGGCTAAGAACAGTTTTTGCCTCAGACTATAACATTTTCAGTTTCCAGATCTCTTTGATTGTGTTTTGTGACCCCTTTGATGGCTGAGAAATTCTTAACTGTACCTTGCTGCCTCTCACATATATGGCAATAGCTCTCTAGTAACCAGGGCTTATTCTCCAAGTTCTTAACTGAAGTCAGTAGAAATTTGCTCATGGACTTCACGTTTGAAGCCACAGACAGTTTACAAGCTGATATTTGGTATCTAGTCCCTTGATGGAAAAAAACAATACCAAATCTCAGAGAGGCAGATAACAACTCTGAGCTTGATTTTGCTCCTCTGCATGGAGCTTTGTCTTTTACTTCAACAGACGCTATATCACTTACAGAAATCAAATCAAATCAATACATTCACTGCAGTATCACCTTATAATTTTACTAGAGAAGAACCACACCATGAAAAAAAGATAGTGGTACTGCTGGTCTCAGGTTGACAACACAGGAATAAAGCCGGAAATGATGTAATGGCTTGGGTTGGACTGGCCACTGAAATGAGAAGTGTTCCTTAGTCTCCTGCCAGTATTATTATTTATTTGCATTATAAAGCCATTTACAGGACGTGACTAAGCAGAGAACAAAGCAGGCGAAGTGCTGGACATACATGTATTACCAGCCTGTCTGTCCCTCAGAGTTCACCAGCAAAGTAGGCCACTGAAAGGCAAAACACATGTTTTTCCCAATATTGTGCCTGGAGCCAACAGAGAACAAATGAAGCTCGCGGGGGTCTAAAGGCAGGACTGGAGGATGTCCTCCTAAAAAGGGTCAAAGCTGCCTTGTGTCCATGCATATGAGGGTGGGTCAGCTGTCCAGAGGATGCTTGTGAAAGGGAGAGGTGGGACACAACATGCTCATTGCTGCTCTAGAAGCCAAGATGGAAAGAAATAAACAGTAAATATATCACTTCTCCCAGTGACTTCTATCACTTGCAGACCAGTAATTTCTTTTGGGTTTTGACCAGTTAAGTGGTGACCAACTCCCCATTACCATAATGAAATCCCATTCAGACTGGGAACTTGGTAACTGTTCGAAGTCCTGTACGTCAGAAAAGGCTTAGGAAAGGTTCCCACCTATCTGTGATATTCTACTACCACGAATTAAAGATATAAACAGCACACAAAATAAAACACAACAATTTTGTTAACAAAGCATGTGTGAGGTAAAGCAGACCAAAATCAGGACCACCAACCACCAGCATCATCTGCATTACCTTGAAAACATCGCCTGAAATACAGATGCTACAGAGGTTCACTTCTATTTCTGGCACACAGTTATTATATCCTTCTAGGCCAAACAGGCCTATATATCCCAAGACCTACCCATGTAACACTTGGCTTAGGGAGGCTGCTCTTCTACAACAAAGCTGGAATCCAGTGCTGCTTCCTCAATTTGTTTTTAAACTTTTTTACATAACAAGAGCCTTCAGAATGAGGAATAATATGAAGTGGAATGGGGATGAACCGAATTAATCCAATTACTATGGATTTCCTTGGTAGCACACCGCAGGGGGCAGCACTCTAGGCAGCAGAGGGTCAGCCTGGCTAGACTTAACTGTTAACTTCTTGGGCTACAAGTCTGGTAGGCGATGAGCATTCACCCTGCTGGGGGTCAGAGGACAAGATAAAGCCCATGTGCATTGAGGTGGGTTTATTTTTCATTCAAGTCACCAGTTATTTTTTGCAGTTCCCTTTTCTCACTCTTCTTCTTCTCTCTTCTCCTTCAGATCTGTTTCTTATCTCATCCAATACACATTTTAAGGCCAACTATCTTTACCAGGTAGAATCGTTTCCTCTGCCTACCCTTGCCTATGTCAGTGAGCCAAGCAGACACCTTGTTATTTCCTCACAGATGCTCAAAGGACTTATAACCTCTGAAGCTCAGGTCCTTAGTAAGTAAAGTTAGGTCTTATCTCTTCCTTCCCTTCCTCCCAAATTGCAAGTAATCTGTAAAATATGCCACACAGTACAACGTTCTCCAGTCTACATTACTCACCATCAATATGCTAATACTATTCAACACCCATCTGCAGCCATGACTAGAAAAATGTCAGCAATATGAAAGCAAAGGCAGTTTCACCAGCAATTTCCACCCTTCCATCCAGTTCTCTCACTTTTTCCACCCTTCAATTTTATCACATCTGTCCAGCAGTTCCCATCCTAGATTCTGCCAGGCCATTGTACTACTCAGAGCAAAAAGCTATGTATTACTATTATTGTAAGCCATGGTTAGGCAAGAAAAATTGCTGTTTTACAGTAATAGATATTTGAGTATCTGTTTGATTCAGCTTAAATTGTATCTGCACAAGATTTAACAAAGTTTCACATGAAAATTATGTGATTAAAGACCAATTGATAATTAAGAGTATGTTTATCAATATGTAGTATCACTGTTACATTTAAAAACATTCTTAATGGCCTTTTGGTATCTGATTATCCTATAACTCTTATTAAATTTAAAACAAATTAGTAGCTGAAATACATAATTTAAACCAACTGCAATTACAAAAACAGTCCAATTAAATAAAAAAAAGATAATAAAAAAAACCCAACCAAAAAATCCCACCTCAAACAAAGTCCAAAACCAAATCACTTTGAATTAACAGCTGTTCACTGAGATTTTCCCTGATATAAAATGGTCCCGGTTTTGTTCCGGTTACTGGGGTTCTTGTATGTTGCAGGTGCCTGATTCAGCCACCCTCAGGTGAGTATGGAATTCACTGTGTTCTGATCATTTTCAAAAGCCACCTCTGACGGGCTATTTGTTAGCAATAAAAATAACAACTCTTTTCTTCAGCTTCATCTGAGGCTGGAAAGCTCCAGAGCTGAAAAGGAAAGAGTGCTTGCGTAGCCTCCAAAAAAAAACACCAAAAAAACCCCAACATTGCAATACGCTCAAAAGTCCTTTTTCATCCTTTTTTGTATTTCCACTTATCTTCCCAACCTTCTTCTACAAAATGGGCCATTCTGATACCCAGAATAACCTTCTATTATTTATACCGTGCACGCTGTCTAGGCTACCCACGGAACTCTTTCCAAAGCAATCCTGGATGGAGAAGTGCCCCAGTCTACAGTCTTTATGGTACTAGACAGGTGAGAGGGACCTTTCCATAAGCAGGATACAGTGTCAGGGACGTGCTACAGGATCTGCCAATACGGTTTGGCATGTGCCAGCCAAATCAGTGTTTGTCACAACAGCTCTCAACTCTTAGCCGTACCGGTACCTTAAAACACAAGGCCACCCATAGCCGGATCCAGCATAAAATCAAATCAGTGCACAAAACCTAAACGGAACAATGGCTGTGCAATTCTCAGGTGAGAAATCGTTCCACCCAAATGGACCATGAATGTAAACACCGACTAACGAGAGTGGTACAGATTGGGCCATTAAAAGCAAGGCAGAGATGAATGGAAATGTCTGAGCAGGAACATAAAACAGACCAATTTCTGCCACTAAGGAGGAGTGGGAGTATAACAGTCCTTGTTATAGAGTTGCTGGCAGTGATGTTATTGTTAAGGCTGAAAAAGACATTACATTCCAAATCTCTCTTTTCACTTGTAAAACAGTAAGATTTTGAGCTTGATCCTTCACTTCAAAGGTAGCTACTGCAACTGCTTAACAAAGGAGAAACAGGAGATGGATAAGAAGAAAAAAATCAAATGGGTTACAAAATGTTATAGGGATTGCAGACCCAGATGAAGGTGAGTTTTCAGTTCCACCGAGTTCAGAGCTTTGGTCTTCTGCAGCCCCCAAGATTTACCCCACCTCAGGAAGCCAATACAGAAACAGCTAGAGAATAACCCAGTTACAGCAGAGATCACAGCCAGGAAAATACGCATTTCAGAAGAGAGGACAGAGGAGATGACAGCCCGTTCCAGACAAAATGGAGAGGAGGTGAAACGGTAAAAACTGATGTCTATAATCTCAAGACTGGAAATGGAAGCCTGGTAATTAGAGTAAAGCAAATGTTCAGTTTTATCAGCACTAGGCTTTAGAAAATAAAAATACACAAACATGTCTACAAACACCCTTGACTAATTTTTTTGGCTTTATACAGAGGTGTACAGAAAATCAGATTTGAGGAAAAATGGGGAGGGTTATTTTCTGTCTGTTTTGAAGAAGGTTAGGATTTATTTATTATTTTCTCCATCAACAAAAAGTTTTCGTTCATCAAGGCTGTGAATTCCAAAAAGGCCAGTTCACAGCTTGGTTTAAGAATGGGGTTTGGTTCCTAAAAACCCCTAGCTGCTTCCACTGGGCTTCCCAGGAGTCAGACTGGGAGCCACTCTGAGGAAAGGAAGAGAAGAGGCTCACGGTAGAGCTGAGCAAAGAATTCGAAGTTTGACCGTTTGTCTTTGTTACAATCAGAAATGAAACCTGAAATTTTCAATGAAGGAAAATTTGTACAACGTGGGAAATAGTTTCAGTGCAAAATTGAAACAATAATTCTCACATGGCCTTTTAGAATCTGACCTTTTTATCTCCTAACAACATTCAAATATAATACAGAATTTGAATATTTGAAATTAAAAGTAATTTCAACATTTGAAATTTCCACTTTTTGCTCTGAAAATGTCAAAACAGGATATTTCAACTTCCCAAGAACTTTTTTCTCTCCCATTTTCACTTGAAAATGAGAACTTTTAGCTTGTGCTACTCATTAACTTGAATCAATGGGCCAACTGGCTGTCAGCCGAAAAAGGAAAGCTGATGGACTGCCCTATGACCTGTGATACCAAGCCCAGCTATTTATTTCCTGTTGCCACTTCCCAGTGAAGTTTATTTTTGATAGGTTGTGGAGGAAGAGGAGGCTTGGCTGGGTTCATTTCTTAAATAACTGCTCTGCCACTTTGTTAACAGAAACACGCAGCTTCTACAGCCTAATCTGTGGCTAAATCTATGGAGCAGCTCAAGAAAATACTTGGACAAGAAAACAAGTAGAGCTTTCGGTGTCTTCAGTACTTTTGTCAAAGATAATAATCAGTGGTTTGGTGCTGCCTCCAGTGTTTCATGTCTCAAGAACAACTGTAGTTGCAAGGAACTTCTGCCCCATAGTGCCAGCAATTCACATTTTTATAGCTTGCTTACCCTGAGCCACTCTGAAGCAGGCGCGTGTTAACCGCTGGGGGACATGGCTTGCATACTTTGCAGAGTCCTTCACATTTTAGGTGCCAGTAACTCAGAGTGAAACCTCCTGAGTTCTGCTGAATCATGCCACAACAGTTTAAAGATACTTTAAAGACATTTTTGTTATTGGCATTATTATGCAAATATTTTAGGCTGAAAATTGACTCTGTCAGCTGTTCATGGGGGAGAAAGAGCAATGATAACCTTTTCAACTGCTTTGACTAAATCCAAACAGAACTGTGAATCAGAGTACTCAACCCATGGAGTAAACCCGATGCAAAACCAGAGTGAGAGAAATGAATTTATCCCATACTCAAAGACCTTTTGTCCAGTTCTGCACTGGGGCTCCAAAATGCTACATTTGCACTTCAATCCAGCCACGTCTCCTGGACAACTGCTGGCCTCAATTCCTCTTCCTCTAAAAAGGAGCTAATAATTCTACCCACATTTACAGATCATTTTGAGATGTCTGAGTGAAGAGAACTACAGAACAACTAGAAGTTATTCTGCATCATGCATGTGTTTGCCCATAAATAATGAATTCCCGAAGCAGACATAAGCACAGAAGTTCCCACTATCCTCTACCTTTATAGCAAATCCATAAGCAATAGTGTTGTATGTGATTTCTCAACCTTCCTTTTTTGAATGACAGGTTTCATTCTAGATCCAAATCTCTCTCTCTCCTTACCTAGGTTATATGGATTTTATTCTTTTTCAGAATGGCAACACTGTGAAGCATTCACATTGTGAAGCAGAAGTTTAAAAAAAGTATTCTGTCTTGTTTGTTTCTCATTCTTTACACTATTGTTTTTCTAATGATCCTTATTGAGAACTCTTGTCCTGCTTCTACTCCAGGAAGTTGCCAAACCTACTCTATACTGCTCACTGATGCCCAAGCATCACCGCTGCCTGTCAGCAGCAGTCTAGTTGCCAGACCCTCTGTGCTGGTGCTCTGGTGGTGGTGGCTCTGCTCTACCCAGCCCCAGGTCTGGCCACCTGAAATGCCTGGTTGGGCTAATTTCCCTGCCTCTGCGCATCCTACCAGGGTTTTACACTGGAAATAAATTGTCACAGGGAGAATATTTAAATTCAGGAAACAAAATGTTCCCACTAATTCAATGTAGCCATCTCCTGCCTAGTAAAAGTTATGAGTTATGTGTGAAGTAAAAAACCTCTCTGCTGCATGAGATAATGAGAAAACGGGAATTCTTTATTCATTGTACTTGTCCCTCTGCACATAACATTTGTATATCATGCCAGGACTAACCTGTGTCACTGCACTTATAGCCACAGACCAGACTAAATGCCTGCCCTTCACTGTTTTTACGTCATGATTCATATACTCTCTCTGCTCTTTCTGACTGCCTGCAATTACTTGTGACAAATGATTCTTCAGTGTACTGTCTGCTTTACCTTTTCAAAATGTTTCCATGGTTCACAGATAAGTCAGCTAGTGTACACTGTACTGTCTTGTGGGAAGTAAATCCCAGGACACACACAGGAACAGGTTCCATGCCATTTTACTGCTAGAACTGCAGACATCCACCTCACTCAGTTGCAGCACACGTACTCCAGATCAGCCACACCAGCCATGCTGGGCCACCTCAGCTCCAGTGGTGTAGAGATCCCAGATTGTTACCTACAGCTATACTCTCCTACAAATGCAGATCCTTGTTTCCAAAGGAGTTTGTTACCATCTATAGCAAAATAACCGGTCAATGTAAAATCATTATTTTGGTATCTCTTATGAAGGAGCATCCAGCTGAGTGACCCCCATCACATACTTGCTGATCACAAATATATCCAGAGGTGAAAGCTGCCTTGATTTAAACCTGTGAAAATCCAGGTGGGGGTGCTGATCCTGCCTTCAGTTACAACAGCGAATATCAGGGCAGCTCCACTGACCTCAGGGAATGTAAGTGCCAAAAGACTCAATCCATGGCTTCCTCCTGGTAGCACAGACCATGCATTAGCATTCTGGCTCATGATTCCCACCCTGCAAAACACAGACCTTACTCATACAATGAGTTTCATACAGGTTTCTGTTCTCTGCCAACACAGTGGATCAAAATGTGACAAGCACACATGCAGTGTTTTTTCATGGAAAATGATCTTCCATTTGAAAGTGAAACCTGTCAAAAAAATAACTAGCAGGTCTTCCTTCTTGGAACATCTTCCTTTTTTAGTTGATGTACCACAGATTTCACTTAAAACGTTTTTAAGCCACTGTTGGCCTTTTTTATTGACTGTAAGTTGCTCATTCTTATTCCAGATCTTTTTTCTTTCATAGATACATTTTTTAAATTGAAAAATACTTCAGTGTTTGGAACTATTCCATAAATGTTGTGGTAAATGAATGTGGGTTCATTGTGACAGCTGTGAACTGACAACAGCTTGAATGCTGGATTCTTCTACTCAAATTATCCTCCTGTCCTCTGCTGAAGTCTGCTTAGGTATGTACACATCTCTTCTTGTGACAAAAACTTCGCTCAGTATGAAACAGGATTCGCACTGGTAAGCTACAATGTTTCTTCTGGCCTCTTCCATATATACTCCTTCATCATCATCTTCAGCTGAGTGATGGTATCATTAAAACACTTCTTCCAGGTAACCCTTCTGCCTGGCTCTGCACCTCTCTCTTCCTTGCTTCCCCTCTCTGTTTCCGAGTTAAGTTCTCTAAACTGGATCTGATCTTGCCACTACTATGAAGGTGTTAGGAGTGAAAGATACTGTGACGTTCCTGGCTGCTCATACTGCCCACCCTCAACATATTTCACGTTCACATGTGGTCCTTGGCCTGCCTGTGCTCCTGCCCATCTGTTTGGGAGGCACTGTGCCTGCCTGCAAGTTGGTCAGGTCTTTGGCCAGCCACCGAGGGGGTTTAGATGGGCAGGCAGCATAACGCTGCAAATGACATCTGTTCTGCAGGAAGTCATCTTTTGTGGGAGCAACGGTGTTGCACACCCCCTTCCACACGATTACACCTGTTGATCACCATGTGCCAGAGCAGAGCAGGACAGGAAGTGGCTGCTCAGAGGCACTTGTGTTGACCCCTGGGAGAGACTGGAAAGCCACAGAGACTTGTGAAATCCCATGCTGTCACCACAACGCATGGCACCAAAAAGGTTCACCCTTCTTGTACGCCACTTACAGACCCAATTTTCTGGGCAACCTCTTGCAAAACAGATGCAAAATGCTACCATCTGCTCATGACTGTGCAAACAAGTAGAAAAAATACCTACATGGGTAAGCAGTCTCCATCCAGCCCAAGGGGAGACACTCAGTTGTAGCACACAAATGAAATCATGCAGAAGGGCCATTGTCATGGTAGGTCGTATTTCTAGTGCAGACAAACATTTTCAGTTCTGAAATATTCAGACACTGCTTGGCACCTTAACCAAATGTACTGTGCTGAACCCCTGTTTATGGATGTGGCTGGCCCTGAGAGAGAGAAAGAGCCCACTGCCAGGCCTCGGAATTACTTGTTCAGAGGGAACGAGAGACAAACCAAAAAATGCATAGAAGTCATGCTGATGTGGCATCAGGCTTCTGCCTGGGCTCCAGACCCAAGCACCAGCCAGCAACTCTATGCTGTGGTTGTTACATGTGGTAAAACCTGGGTCATCTTCCCTTCACCAATTTTGTCAGCAAGATAATAATCAGCATGGGCATGTCTTCCCACGCTCAAGATGTACCTTCAGTTTGCCATTCAGATGGACCCAATAGAGCCACCAAGCTTCACAGACCCATCCACACAACTGTGCCTTTGACTAGAGAGAAAAAAAGAAGGGGGAAAAAAAAAAAAGCTTCTGTGGATGAAAAGCCCTAGGGAGAATCCACAGAACAAAATGTGGGAAACTAATGTTCTCCTAAATGCTTTCCGTTGCGGTCACTGGTGTTCCTGTTTCTGCTTTACCGCTGTCCACAGTGCACATTCACCCTGGAGCCAGCGAAGCCAATTGCTGCTGCAGTCACAGCTGACTGTGCTGCCTCTGACACAAATCCCAACCAGAGACAGAGGAGCTGGCATGGCAAATCCACACAGGGCAGGAGCACTGCTCAAGTTATTCGTTTTTATGGAGAGGGACACTGCACCCAGACTCTGAATTGTCAAGTCCCTCTTAGAATGCAGAATGCTAACACTAAAAAAAGAAAAAGAAAAGCAATTTAGAGGGAAGAAAAGGATGGAAATATCTATCATTCAACAACACTGACAAAAAACAAACCCTGGCAGCAGCCTCCTATGCGATGCCTTGTTTATGCCAATGTTGGTTGCGGCTCCTGTTCGGATCAGAAGCACAACAAATTGTCTGTTTCTCTGAATCCAGCAGGCTCTGATAGCTAGTGACCAGGCTGACAGAGCTCATTGCCTGCATTTGAATGGGAACGATGAATAGTAGAAACAGCCACACTTGAACACATACAAGATTGTTTTTATAAATCCAAGACTGTATTTGCAAGTTCCAGCTTTTAAGGCCAGGGTATTTTATTTACTTTGCTGTTTTTTTAATGGTGAAAAAGCATGAGAGCAATCCATCTGCCTGAACTGGAAGCTTCTTATAAATAAACAACAATAAAAAAAAACCAACACATGAAACTCATTTTGCCCACTTGTTTTGTCTGAGCCCCTCCCCAGAATCTAAATCAACAAGAAATCAGACTGTAGTTTGTGAATAAATTTCTTTCAAATGAAACAAACAAAAATAGACAAAGATAACCATCCTCCTTATACTTTATGCACAGTAATGCAAGTTATTTTCCACTCCATTTAGACTTTTCACCTTCCTTTCATTTACCCTGTTTTTTACAGTTCAATAAATATTTTTCCAAGCTCCACTTGCCAAACAAAAGAGTTTAGCTTCAGTGTTACTCCTGACAAATATCCTTATGGTGTTGCACATGTGAGCCATTGATAAACAAATTAAAATTCTGTCCCAGCTCAGAGCTCAGCTGGCCCATTTCATCTTGCGGTATGGGTTTGTAAAGGTCTGGGTGTCTGTCATCCTCCCCTAACCTTGTCTTTGTCAAAGGGATACAAAAGCCTGCACGCTCGGGGCCTTACGATACTGATTAGTGTGAGTGACAAAGTGGAGTAGCAAGTCCACTCAGCCCTTCATAATAAATCTATCAAAGAGTAATAGAATTCCATCAATTCTGCATCATCCCCGAGGGTCGCTGTGCTGGGATGGAAAGTGTGTTCCGCTGGGATTGTACAACTGTTATTATTCAATTACACTCTTTTCTTCCTAGTTAAAGACCATGATATCATTATCACTTAATGAATACATATAATTGGATCTGGACTCTATGTTTGGCTGATGAATACCACTCACTATTCATTCAGTCTCAGCTCATCTTCTGACCATTTATTATAGACTTTTGGCTGAAAACCATGATGACAAAGGGAATTTGAAATTAGCTGAGATTTCATTCAATGCTCAGTTAGACACAAAGGCAAAATACAATTCTGACACATAAATGAGGCTGAGACCACACGGAGAAGTTTTGCCTGAAAGTTAATAGCTGTTGATTTTTACATAAACACATTGAGGTAAGTGCAAAGATATTTTTCAAGACCGTCTCATAACTTTGCAAACACAGATTTTTTTTCCCCTCTCTTCCCCAAACAGGAAAAAAAAAAAATTTGTCTCAAAGGTAAATACTAGATCTTTTAAGTTGGTACTTTATTTCCCAACTTAGGCAAAATATTAGCTTTAAAGATGTCATCTGAGGCCATTATGATCTTTAACTCAGCCCGGCTAAGCCAAACACCATTTTATGATTAAATAACATTTAAATCTGACAAAGCAAAAGTGCTTTCTATACAGTATATTTATTACACCTAATATCGAGACCATCATTAAGTTTCATCAAACAGTGTGCCCCCAAAGGAAACTGGCCCTCCTATTCATATTGTTGGGAGTAAATGTAGCATACCTCCTTTGGATCACTGGTGAACAGGCCACCTCATTAATCCTAGTTAGTAGATGCTGCTGGGCATGTGGAGCAGCCAAATCCAGATGCTACCCACAGAGCCTCTCCAGGCAGTTAGGGAATCACAGAGTACCACCTCAAGCCCTCCATACATCACTTCAAATTAAATTTACATTAAGTGCTACTCCATCAGAGCCGAGAGAAGCTGACATCTTTGGAAAATGCAGATGATAATCCATTAAATCCTATTATATACATGTCTTCTAATTTTACTTAAGCTCATGCATACCAAAGTGTGAGTTTGTGTTAAAAATTAAAGACCCTTTTACTAGAACAAAAGACTTTATGAACTGTTGACTTTGGGAGGGTTTATTACAGGATCAGGCTATTCTGTCAAGACAAGTAGACTTTTTTTCCCTGTAAAATTTCTGGTTAATCATTTGTTCCCGGGATCTTTTTTCAAACGCACAATGTGTCTTTGCTATTTCCATCTCAAACTCTTTGTTCTCTCAGATAGAAGTGCAGCCTCTTTAACTTAATCAAATGTTATGAATGAAACAGTGGGACACATATTGTCTCCTTTTGCAATTAAGAAAATATTTGCTGGCAGCTTCCAAACTGGCAACAGTAAGAAGATGCTATAAAATCATCACAGTGAAAAAGCTAAGGATTTAATTGCCCTATTACCACATATGTTAATCCCTTTATACTTTCATAGTCCTTAGTCACAGTTACTCTTACTTTGATGAGTCTCTTCTAATTTCATAGCAATGATCTTATTATTTTTGATTCAAAGTACTTAAATTTTTATATTTAACCACTGTATTTTATGTTTATGTTTCTGTCTGATTTACTTTTTTCTCCAAGACCTAAACTAAAATTGAAAACACACAGATCTCAGGAAAAGGTAATAATTATTTCAGATATTAGGCAGGGTATATTATAAGAAAACATATTAAGAAATACAATACACACATAGATGTGTGCACACACAATTAATTTAAAAGCTATTTATCAAGCCGTTTAAAATTTAATCAGAGTTTGAATTTCAGGCTTAGACTTGCTTTAACTTCCATATAATTTCTTTCCAGGTATTTCACTGTGTGGCTGCTTTGCAGTACAGGCAGTACATACGTCTTAGGTTTTAACTACTGTCATTCTTCAACAAGTGAAAAAGTGATGGGGCAGACTGTCATCTCGCATAAATAAGTGTAGCACCATAAAATTCAAGTGAATTAATAAGTTGAAGTTTTTCCATGCAGTATTTCCAATTCATGCAAGCTGAGGACGTTTCCCTATATTATTTTCTACCACAGAAAAGAGGAGTAGCCTGTGTTTACATTCTGGGTTGCTCCATTCTATCTCTCCAAGCTGGGCAATACCTTAATGAGCTGGTACTACCTTTTAGATGACTCCAGATGCTGCGGCAGCAGCAACAACATACTTTGTGGTGACAGGTTATCTCACTAAAGCTTTAGCAGAGCACACAGCCTAATTTTTTTGATATTACAAATACTGGCTCCGAATAAGACTCACGGAGGACAGATACTGAACCGAACACATGCAATCTGGAGCTGGCTATCAAAATGCACACAGCCAGTTTGTGTCCCTAGGAGAGACGTTACCTGCTCTCCCAAGTCCTTACCCACCAGCCTGCCGGGTCAGCAATTGTACCAAGGTTCCCTTACCAAGTGGCAAGCACGACATATGACAAATAAAAATGTGATATAACCAATAATTAAAACTGGAGAGTTTAGCTTAATCTTACTGATACACAGGGTTTTAGGCATGTTTGTCCCATTAAAATTGTAGGAACGGCTTGCACAAATTCCCATTCATCGAGATTACAACATTATCCAAATTACTGCTCTATAATATATTTATACCCTGATTTCAGAAGCTCACCATCACGTACGGGCAGTTCCCCTCCCAACAGTGGTATGAAGGGCTACGGCAGAACACAGAACTGTGGTTATTGTGGTCTGTATAAATACCTACAAAAGCTGCTGCTCTTTACACCACTTGGAAGCACTTCTGAGGAGATATTTTTGAATAGTACAATGGGATACATCCTAGGCTGGATCTTTTTGAGTCCTCTTCAAATGGCTATTGACACAGATGCACAGCATCTACCTAAACCACCAGATTTCATTTAAACTTCTCAATGTATTTTGAGGGTAATGCTACTTGGGATAGGGTAAATATAGCTCACTGTTCTCTGTATGCTACAAATTGTCCTCACCACCCCCCAGAGAAATGAGTCTATCAGCCTGGAACTAAGTAGCTATTTCCTTTACCTCTGGACATCTCTAACTCCAATTTTAATGCGTCATCCCATTAGGAAAATATCACACAACATCTATTACTTCCATTCTCTTGTTTCATTTTTTACAAAGGGACCTAAGTTGTTATTTGGCAGGGAGGGTGGAACTAGATGATCTTTAAGGTCCCTTCCAGCTCTAACCATTCTATGATTCTACTATTTATTTGCATCTGATAGGTCAAATTTTGCTTTTGGAACCGCCTGTAACTAGTGATTGAATCTGGTAAGTCAAAAATCAAATTGATCTTAACTATTAGGTGATACTTAGAATTAAAAGGAGTCTTTGCAAGATGATACTGAGTACATAAACAAAGCAACATGCTCAATTTCATATGAAAAGCTACAGAACAGAAAGCAGCAGCATTCTCTTTCTTCTCATATTTTAGACAGCCTTTTCCAGGGGAATCTGCCGGACATGAGCAGAGTACCAAACAAAATCTTAGGCTCCACTGTGGAATAGACAGCCTGGTCTCTATGCCTGATTTTCACCAGAACAGAACAGAGATACTTTAAAAAAATTCCAGAATCTGCTATCTGAAATGTCTCTGGAAAGGCAACAGGCCTACCAAAAAAGACATATGTAAAAAAAAAAAAGCAAGTTTTCAAAAGTATCCATAAGGAATAATCTACTAATTCCAAGTCCAACCAAAATTTACCTAAAACTAGTGTCACCCCTACACCTAAAAGAGGGGCTTCAAAACCAAAATAATGGCTTGGGAGGAGACAGTACTGCCACTGATAACAAACGTTTCTGTTGTAGCCCTGCTGACAGGTATGAATCTTGCCATTACATGGAGTTCCCCAAAAAACCCAAAACATTTCAACCTAATTCTTTTAGAAAGAACAGCTGTAATCCGAGAGCTCAGATGCAGTACCCAAGGCTGGATTACCACACTTTTCCACTGCAGGAGCTCCTCAGCTGCACTCCTTATTCACAGTGGATGCAATATAACATCATATAATTCAGCCTAATTTGGGCCAAGTAAGTCACCTTAGTTTCCATTTGGCACATGGCATGGATCTGCCTTGTGATTGCACATGGCTTTGTCCCTGATGCTCAGTGTGCATCTGTAAATTGGGAATCCAGGCGCTGAAAGCTCAGGGCTGCTTGTGATGGCCAAAACGGCCCTACATCGTCATCTGTGGGGCAGAGAATATCTTTTGGCTCTGTGCTTGTTTAGCACCTAGCAAAATATCTTGTTAGAGGCTCTTCCTCATTTCTTTGTAGCTTGCCATCAGTTCATACAACTGCCTGCCAACTCATTGCCTTTCTGTGACTTCCTGAAGGAGGAGCTGAATATTATTATTTACATGCAGCACCACTTGGAGATTAAGCTGCCGCAGAGGTCCCAGCGTGCTAGTCATGGTACATACATACAAACAGCAAGAGGTAGCCCTTGCCCTCAATAACTTACAGTCCAAATAAACAAGACAGACAGAAGGTCAGAGAGGAAACAGAGGCACAAAGAAGTGACGTGATTTGCCTGCAGTCACCTAGTAGATGATTGGCAGAGTCAGGATTAGACTAATAGATCACTGAATCAATCCACTGACTAAACATACTGCTTCCCATTATTTCTTGGGAGGCAAACCAGGAAGAATGATCTCACTCGGCTAAGAGCCATAATAAAAATAACAGCAGTACTGAGGGCAAGTTCAGAGCTTTCTACACGATGTGCTGTGGATCAATTGGTGGAGAGGCTGCTCTCTCCACCACCATATTTTGAATTGTCTTCACGGCAGGAATGATGGAAGGCAGAGGAATGGCTGACAGTACTGAATAAAACTCCATGTAAATTCCCCTTATGAACATCTGATAAGTATTTATATGGGCATAAAGGGTTATTTATTTCCCTGTCTCCATGAATGATTTACATGCTACTCTCCATTTTTATAACTCACCCGCTTGGGCTTGAGCGGGAACGTACTCTGACTGGCTCTTTTTCCAGAGAAACGATTCGACACAGAGCTGGAGCCAGGATACTGGGTGGGGGTGGGAACATTTCAAGCACTTTTAACTATCTCTCACAGTAGCCATTTTCCTCCCTCCTTTCCACTTTTGACCTTTTTTTTTCCTGCCTGTTACCCAGTTTCATCTTCCCATAAGTGTCTGTAGTCTCCAAACTCCTTCGTTCGTTCTGCACGTAGAATACTCCATTTTTATGTGACATCTTTTCAGGACAAGATTCAGGAAAGAGACTGCAGAAGTTTTAACAATAATCACTCGGTGAATGAGACTGCAGTGCCTGGGAGCTCCCTCTGGTTCTTTAGCTTTCAGGCTAGCTCAAGCTGTGCCAGTATCGCCTCCAAGGGCTTTCCTTCCCAAGGGCCCGGGTAAGATTTTTGAGATTTCAGTAATTCCACACCAAACTGAGCCTCAGAATTTGTGAATGACTCGTTCTGAACACAGATCCAGTTCGGGGGTTTATAAAGGGCAAAATCAATGTTTGGGTCAATTCCTGATACAGAGTTTACAGTTCAGCCCATTCTTAGTGTTTTTCCCAACTTTCCTTCCTTCTCCCTGCCAAATGTTCATCTTAACAGTATAAATAGAACTTGAACGATGTTATGAGGAATATTACAGATAGATTTTATATGGGACTTCTAAGGCACTTGGCCTTCTGATTCTAGGCAGATGAGCAGTTCAGCTTGAGGGAGCACATTGTCTTCCTCACTTCCATTAATACCAGCTTTAATGGATGCAATCCCACTCAGCTCAATTTGATAGCTTGAATGAACACAGTAAATATGTTTACAAAGTGCTGGACAAAGATTTATCACTTAAACTTAAAAAAAAAATCCTTCTAAGAGGTCACCTTTCTACCAACCCATAGCTCTACAACTCAATTCTCTGACCCTTCATATTCAGTCCTCAGTATCTTAAGAACAGCTACATTGGCTTCACTAGGATTTCTACTGGGGGCATCCAGAAAGGAGTTTGTTAATGTTTTCCATCAGTCCACATTTCTGTAGCAGCACTGCAGCATTACATTATTCTCAAAGCAAGGGAGACATGCTTGTAAAATGTATTCAGTGATGAAAATAAAACTAAGGAAATTACAATATAGAGTTATACATCAGATAGAAATGTACTGTGTACACTACCTTGCCAGCTCTCCTTGGTCTGTCATTCAAAGACTTCCGATACCAAAATGCCCCAAAAGGAAGACGCAGTCTGCACTGAAGCAAAAATATCAACACAAATTCAAGGTTGTGCACTACCTAAACCAAGGAAAACAGAGTTAAGGTCTTTTTTCCTGAATCCCTAGTTGTGCAAACATTAGGCCAAGTTCCTGTGAAATCAGAGTAGCCCCAAAGGCTACTACTGCTCAAAATAGCCTCTTAAAGTCTTGTAAAGATATTCTACAATCCTGACTCTCCACCAGACTGCCTGCAATAGCTTTATCTCAGCATAAAGCAGTAGGCAGGAATCTGAAGTGGTGGGCAGTAAACCTTAGCCTCTTAACAACTTTGCATCATTTCTCAGGAGGGAGAATTCCCCCTCACATCCTTGTGCCTCAGTCTGTATAGCCACCAGACAGTTAGCCACCCTTTTATTCAAATCTCACAGTTAGCCACCCCTTTGTTCAAATCTCAGTGCAGCTCATGGCCTACCCCAGCACAGGGCAGTCAGACACCTGAAGGACACCTCTGCCAGGGACCCTATGAACCTATCTGTACAGCCAGGCTTCATTTACACCTCCTTCAGCATCGGCTGAAACAGAGTGGGCAAACCAACCTGAAAACGGCAAGCCGCAGCACAGTGTCCTCACGCAGGCTCCTCAGGACCCAACATGGCGCCCACCACACCTCAGCAGCCCTCAGCCTGCCACCTCCCCTCAGGGGCAGCCAGGCAGATGGAAAACTCTGATTGGTCAGGAACGCAGGTCCTCACACGGGATTGGTCAGAAGCAGACCAGGTAGCGGCCTGGGATTGGCTACAAAGGAAGTGCTTTCCCACCCCCCCGGTGTCTATCACAGCAGCCTGAGGGGCATCTGGGACAGAGGGCTGGGGACTGGGAATGGGCAGAGGGGTAAGGTCATCCAGCACCTCCTCTTTCACGGCCGCCTTTGCCATCCCTGTCCTGGGACCAGTCTGACTGTGTGTTGAGGCAGGAATAATTCAGGGCATCATTCCTTCGACTGGGACCTCTGCTGCCTGGCTTGTTCCTTCAAGCAGGCAGACATGGCATCTTGCCTTATCTGGGCCTGTGCCATCTCCTCAAGGCTTTATCCCATTAAATTCAGTGGGGTTGCGCTACTCCCTCACGGGGAGCCCGGTGACTGTGGCTGCAGCGTTGCTTGGGGCCATCTGGATCAGCTGCTCTGGCTCTGGGGTTTTTGGCGGCCACAACAAACGGGCCAAACCCACAAGTGACACAGTCTCGTGCTCTGCGTTTCGTGACGGGGCGAAACGGCCCAGGCCCACTGACTTTGGGCAGAATCAGCACCATTTGTGTGACCATAGAGATCCATCAGTGATTATTTTGGTCGTATTAGCAGGAGAATTCTCAAATGAATAACAGTAAGACGCTGCAAGCGGAAGAAGTTGCAAATAGTCCCCCCTGTTGGAAGGAGGGGTCTGTTTTGCTCCTGCTGCTACTGAGATTTTATTGTTAGCTTATTGTCAAAAGCTTAAATTACCATAACAAAAGTAGGGCCAAATTTCATGCAGGCACAGAAGTGAGTGACCTCCTTTGAAATATTTCACGTAGGTGCAGCAACGTTTCCACCTTCCTCAGGCTCCCGCAGGTTGTGTTTGGTTGGTCACCTTCCCTCAGTGACCTGGTTTTTACTAACGTTTTCTCACAAAACAAAGAAGAAATTATCATCAACAAAGCTTACATTTATTTTAACACAAAGCTTTTCACCAACATTTAACCTTTATGGGTAATCAAATTATTTTTTTTTTCCACGACTAAGAAAAATCTAGTGATATGTAATTAAAATAACAAAGAAGGGTCCCGTTCTATACAAGTGTAATTATGTTCATGCGGTATCACTATAATTGAAACACAGAAGATGTTTCAGTCTGTATTAAAAGAGAAATTCTTTCAGTGGGTTTCCTGAAGCTCATTAGATATTCCCTGGCCTATTCTCCTAAGTAATTAGATTTTAACAGGATTTTCAACAGATCAGAGCAATCTCTGTGGGTGCCAATAGGAGACTCTCCCTCTGGCCTTACCAGCAGGGCAGCATGGATAACATCCAGGCTGGGAGTTAATAGGACAATTACTGGTCTCTTTTAAATGAGTTACGTTAATGCACTTAAGCTAAATGGCTCTGCGTATGATTAAATATTAACATCTGCAAAATATGAAATCATGATATGCAATCAAGTTTTGTTGGTTTAATTTCCCAAATGCCGGATTTCAGTGGTGTATGTTAAATGCGCGTTGGATAGTGTATGTTAAACTTTCAAAACACAGATCAACACTATTTGAGAATGGTTCTTCTGGAGCTACTTAGTTAAACATCTTAAAATAGCACGAGGCAAGAGGAAATTCTCAAAAATTATATAAAAATAAAAAAAAAGACCCACAACCTTCATCTTAAATACCTCAAAGTGGGCCAGGTCAAGATTTCCACTGCAAACAACAGAAAAGAAAATTTTAAATTCAGTGCCTCAGTACCTCAGAGTTTTCCAACAGGGACAGGAAAAAGAGCAGAAACCAGCTGAAATATTAAATGGATGGGCTAGAGTGGATGCATGCTGAAGGGGATAATGTTTTAAAAAAGATAGTTCTGTGTGGGTTGCCTAAGGTTTCTTTGCATTAGATGAAACGTTCTGGGTTTGTTTCTTTGCATTCCTGCAGAGTGCACACCAAATACGTAGAATTTTGGATGCCCACACGTACACACATGCATGCGTGCGCACACACATATACATACAGACGTATATGCAGAGAGAGGGGTGTTTTATTTAGTAAGAAATTTTGTCACCACACGTTCAGAGGATTGAGTGATCAGGCCAGGACATACCTCTCATTTCTAAAATAGTGAACTGGGACTTGATGGAGTCTATTCGAAAGCTCATCCCTGTGGAGGAAAATATGTAAGTACTAACGTAACTTGCATTGACATGCGTGACCGAGGGAGAGGGAGGTGGGAGCTCTATGACCATATGACTAAGATTTGTCCCACATTACATTTGTTGTTCTCCGTATCTCATCCGCTCACCAGACCCTGTGCCCTGTCCGTGCTCACCCTGACCTCAACTTAACGTGTCTGCTGCCAGAGTAAATCCTCTCTGCAAGTCGACTCGGTTACCCTGGCAGGCTCCAACCCTCTGCAACACTCTCACAAAATCATCTGGCAACATAAGTAAATAGGGCTTTTATATGGGCTGGAAACACACTCACTTTGCAACAAGGAGACAGGCTGTGTACGGGCAGTTCTCTGTTATTTCCCCAAATTCTTACTGTGTGGAAGGATTTCTTTTTGGTTTAAAGAGTTCCCTGTCAAACCCTCTAAATATTCATTGGATTTCAAGAGCAGCAAGGACTGCACAGCACAGAGGCACTTCTACAGCTCCATCTTAGGCTCCAAAAGTTAATAATGTCAGCAATATGGAGCACATTCTTTCCAAAGTAGTCCACAAATATGAAATAATTACTCACTGCAAGTCTGCAGTATGGCAGAGAAATATTACTACTGTCTTTCAGCTGGGAAACTGGAGCAGAGGTTAAGACCCAAGTCCTTCAGTATCTATATCCCAGTGAAATCAAATGCAAGGATCTGGTCTGAAAATGTTCATCCAGCGCCCCTAAAGTGGGCAGGGAGCTGGGCTGAACATTAATTCCTGGCTTCCAGATGGAATTTTGGTCGAGCATAAACTGTCTTGTGCTTGGCCAAGTCCTTAGAGTCTAAAGGAGGACTAACAGTCCAGTCACAGACTCTCTTATTTCCTCCTGTGATGCAATTTTACCCCTCCTCATAACTACCAAGCGCTGGGTGATGGAACTTAACTTGGGGACTTGGGGTACTGTGCAGTAACGTCTCTAGGTAGTAGAAACAGTTACTCCTGCTGGGTTGTGAGGGCTGACAAAAACATTTTATTGGTTGCCTCAATCTGAAATAAATGCAAAATTACTTCTCTTTAGGAAAAAAAAACAAACAAACAAAGAAGATAATTTCTGTCTTTGTTCTTTTCCCAAATTTCCCCAGACTTTCTGACCAGTTCTAGCCATGCCCCAGTCTGAACACATGCCCCAGCCACGGTGCATGCTTCCAGGAGAGGGAACTCACCCCGGCTGCCTCAGGTGACAGCGCTGAGCTGTCACCATCTGCTCTCTGGAAACGCTGCCATGAAGGCAGGCCATGCCATAGCAGCCTCCTCACAAATCTGATGGAGAGACACAAATGTTCACGTGGTGCAGGAGCTAATGATGGCAGCCCTTGGAACCAAGATGGAAAATATTAGTGTAACAGCATGACGGGAATGGAAAACAAAGGAGAAAAAAGCAGGACAAAACAGAGACACAAAATTGGAATATGGAACTCAGTAAACATGGAGATATTTCAGCCAATGATGCTGTTATTAGCATCGTGCAAGCTTTTGATCATCCAGGAGTTAACCCAGGTGTGCTCCCATGAAGGGTTATTGCAGATACCATGAAAAGTGGGGCAGATCAGTTAAGTTTGTCTGATGCTTCCCATTGTATAAATCTGCTTTCAGTTGCCCATATCTTTGCCAGCCTTTACCCATTTGAGATGAAATATCCCATGATATGACTGCCTGCCTCAAGCTGGATTATCTTGCTATATTTCAGAAAGAAAAAAAAAAAGAAGAAGAAGAAAAAAAAAGAGCAGATTCACATTTTTCTTAAAACAAGGACAAGGCAAAAGATTTTACACTGCCCACATTAAAAGGTATCTCATGACCATCTCATTGAGGAAATCTCACTTCAGTATGGTTTGTACTTAAAACTTGTCTGCAAGGCTTCCCTTGCTTTGGGGGATGAACTCTTCACTCTTCCCACAAAAACTGTCTGGATTCGGTCAAGTTTAAAAAAAAAAATTAAAAAAAAAAAAAAAAATAAAAACCTCACTAGGGTTTAGGATTTGTCAGCTACATTCTCCGAAGGCTCTGTCTTCTGCATGTAGCACATTGCTTCTCCTCACAGCTCCCATCAACCAGGCAACTATGATCCCATCATCAGAACAAGCAAGAGAAGAGCAGCTCACAGGTTTGGCACTTGAGCAGGACTTCCCAGGCTCCTTCCTGCTTCAGCCAGCTCTCCCTCTGCACTCTCAGCTCTCTTCCCCCACAAAATCCCAACAGCACAGACCAAGAAGACATAAACCCTGGTGCAGAGGAGACAAGACCTGGCAGTAAGGAGGTAAATGCAGGCACATGGAAGAGGGGGGCAGATGTCAGGGACTAGGACTGGAAGAAAAGGGGATTTTTTCAAGCAGGAAGAAAGGGAGAACTACAGTAAGAGGAGGCAGAGAGGAGATCCAGAGACTGGGAAGTGAGCAGAGCGTGCCCACATGTTCACGTGGGCTTCCAAACTCATTGCACACTGTTTGCCACAGGGTGGTTGTTCTATCTAAGTTTGTACTTCTCTTGTTGCAAAAGCTGGAATCATGCAGTTGGAGACTCTCTATTCGGGCAAACGACAGAGACAAATTAAAGTGACAAGAATAGCCCTAAATCAAGCCTTTTCTAACTTTGGCATACTGGGATTGACACCTTATCACTTCCCTCGAGTAATTTTTGGATGCATTCATCTAGTCCTGTAAAGGAAGCTCAGCACTGCTCCGGGCTGAGAACACCACGGGGCCTGGCTCAGCAGAGCCCACATGGTGAGCAGGACAGGGGCTAGGCAGGAGAAAGTGCCAAGCAGTTTATGGAGACATTGATGTTGAAAGGCTTTGCAAAAACAGGAAGAGACTATGAGAGTTTTGGTGTGAGAAGTTCACACAACAGCTCCCCCTTTGTATCTGGGGTCAGTCCAGCTGCATCCCACCCCGTCTCTTAGGTTTCTCTCTAATACTGCAGCTAGGAATATCTGGTTAGTGAGCTCACTGTTTGCTGGTGATGGGCAAAACTTGCCACAGGATTTTTGGTACTTAAAGGGTTGAGCCTCAGCCCTGGGAGGACGTTTGCTTCTATCACCCGTGTAGATACCTGTGTCACCACAGGGCTCAGAGCTCTGCCACACCTGGACATGGCAGGTAAAGGAGGAAGGTCCTTGCACCCTGGGGGGGACCTCTCTACCCCAAAGCCAGCTGTTGTGAGGGAACACATCTGGGTGCAGGGAAGGTCTCTGTGTTTCCTTTTCTGAGCTGGACCTGCACAGCTTTTACAGTACTGTAAGAGTGCTTTTATGAGATTCACCCCTTGCAATGTGAAGGTTTTTATTAGAAACACGCCTTCCCCTCTGTCATTTATGATAAATAATGTTTATTGATGTTCACTTCCTTCAGTGAAATAAAGTGTCAAACAGCACGTCGGTATTTGCCAATTTTCTTTTCACATTTCATGTTATGTGCTTTTTATGTTACATGCCTGATTAAAAATTTAAACATTGTCACCGTCAGTGCTAAAATACGTTGCCAGAGCATCTCTAATTATGCTCCCTTGTCTGCTCTGAGCAGGGACTGACATTTCTGGGTCAAGATCTGGTTGTTGATATGCAGCACAGGAAGTATCCAATAGCCACTTGCTGAAAAATAGCTCCTTCTCTCTCGCACAATTACGGTACACAATGCAGAGCAGGTACCCAGGGGAGACCGCTCGTGCCGTGGTAATTCCTGGCTCAAGAGGCCTTATCCACTTCTCTGCACATCATTTTGGTTTGCAGTTGATGAACCCAAAAGGAAAACGGAGCCGACAAAGTGTTAGAGGACTAACCCCGCTGGTGGAGCTGTGCCAGCAGGGGTGGTGGGCAGGGGTCCCAGCCTGCCCCCACCACTGCTCTTGCCAAAGCACCAGCCTCCACCTTGGCCATGCAGCTTTTCTGGAAGATGATGATGACCTGAGCTTCATCTCAGACCCAAACTTTGTTCATCCACGTGGCCACGCTGGCTGTGTGCTCGGCGTCCCCATAGCAGGAGATGCTGGGGGTATTTATGCCATTTTAGACAGGCCTTGGGAAGCCTTATCCCCTTTTGGAGGAGGCCTTGCCGTTCATGCACCATGCAGAGGTAATCACAGTTCCTTCAATAGATCTTTTCATCTATTTTTTCAAGAGAAAGTAAAACATGGCATCATCTTCAGGTTTTCCTTCCTCTGTCTAAACTGGCAGGCCTGCTTCCACTTGCCTGGTAAACATTTAGGAACTTTTTAGGGCTTTTCAACAAGAGTTTCTTAAGGCACCACCTGTTTGGCTTTATATTGTTGACATTTTACTTTTCAAGTACGTTTTCTGATGCATGCAGAAACCCGGGCTGGAGTCCACCTGAGAACGCTACGCTGCGGAGCGGGGCATCTAACAACACAACTGACCTCCAGGAGGAGCCTTTGTACATATAAAAATGCCAACGGTGATATATGCTGTTGGAAATATAGCTATTAAAAAAGCCCTTACAATATTTGCTACATTTGTTTGCAACGGTAGCGCACAAAATATAGGTAAAAGGGGCTAGCTTTCCCGAAGGAATCAATAGTCAGAAAATTCAGCTGTTCTCCTTGAGAGCTGATGGTTGATGAACAGTTATGAAATCCGGCCATAATTTATTGTGAATGTTCAAATTAATTAAAAGGTGCTATTATATATGGCTCGATGTTTCATCCGTACTTTAAAGAGTGTCCTTATTTGACCCATTAAATGCACATTGTGTGAAGACTGATAAGTTCTAAGGTATTGTAAAAATCCTTCCCTGTTGTTGCCAGAATTTTTTTGCATTGTTATTTGCTCTTAGGAAATATTAGCGTTTTGCTCTTTGGAAATATAAGAGAATTAAAAAAAATAGGAAAGGAGGCTTCAAATGTAAAAGGAGCCATTGAAATTCTGGAGACTTTACTCAGCTTCCCACCATTTTCTGAAAACATTAGAACTATTTTTATACACCATTTTGCATATAACATCCTTACTATCTGACTGCTGACTGGCACAGAAGCGTTAAAGGAAGCAATCTGCACAGCTGCAGGGTCAGCTACAACTGTTTGGTTTAGCTCTGCTGAACCTGGCTTGAAATGCAAAATATAAAAATACCTGCAAAACAAGAGTCGATTTGGGGGCCTTCAGTATCAAAAAGATGTGTTTTCCCTTTAAACATATTATATTATCAGATGTAACATTTCTGGAGTAAATAGCATCAACTTGCCAAAGCTCCTCTTGCATTTCTGGACTCGGATGATGCCCCCATCTCCTGCAGAAGGAAATGCCCCCTGCCAACCTGCATTTGATGGTTGTACTGTTTGTTTAAATTTTTACCCAAGCTTCATGTTGTCCAGTAAGTGATCTAGTCAGCTAAAGAAAACTGCTTCTGCCACTTGCAATTGTTATTTAATTTGCATGATTTTGCTGGAATCTGGATTTGGTCTTTTATTAGTGGTATCCTGTCTAATATGCTCTGGGTGCTGGTCGCTGATGTGTCTGAAAATAAGACTCACAGACAGAGTTAGTGTTGTAAAAAGCTTGGGCTTTTGCAGCTGTTTTAGAGCTGACAGTGTGTTTTACCAAAATACAGGGGTGTTATTGCTGTTCTCATAACCAGGCTCCAAAAAGGGCAGTAGAATAAGGAGGACTCAGCAGCAAGAAGTGTCTGTCCAGGAAAAGACATTTCAGAGCTTCTGCAGAAGATCAGGATGGATCTGCAGAAAAGCCACAGAGCAGCACAGAGCTGAGTCTGGTCTTTGTGGTCCTGCATGATCCTGCAAGGCTGAACAGCTATTGCTCCTGAGGACTCCTGTGTGCTGGCAGTCCAGAAAACCAACCTCATCCTGGGCTGCATAAAAAGAAGCATGGCCAGCAGGGTGAGGGAGGTGATTCTACCCCTCTACTCCACTCTAGTGGGACCCCACCTGGAGTTCTGTATCCAGCTTTAGAGTTCTTAGCACAGCAAGGACATGGACCCATTGGAGTGCATCCAAAGAAGGCCACAGAGATGATCCCAGGGATGGAGCCCTTCTGCTGTGAGGACAGGCTGTGAGGGTAAAGGGAGTTTAGCCTGGAGGAGAGAAGGCTCCAGGGAGACCTTTAAGCCCCTTCTGGTCCCTAAAAGGGCTACAGAAAAGCTGGGGAGAGACTCTTGATCAGGGAGAGGAGTCATAGGACAAGGAGTAACAGTTTTAAACTGGAAGTGGGAAGATTTGGATATCAGGAAGAACTTGTTGGCTGTGAGAGTGGTGAGAGCCTGGCCCAGATTGCCCAGAGGAGCTGTGGCTGCCCCATCCCTGGAGGTGTTCAAGGCCAGGTTGGATGTGGCTTGGAGCAACCTGGTCTGGTGGGAGGTGTCCCTGCCCAGGGCAAGGGTCTTGAAACTTGATGATCTTTAATGGTCCCTTCCAACCCACACCATTCTCTGACTGACTCTACGACACTGAGAGGCAGATCACAGAAGATGGAAAACTGGCCATCTCACAGCCCTGTTCCTCACAACACAACCATTGTGGAGACAAGCAAAAACTGCAGGGCCAGCAGTGGCATTTAAAAATAAATAAATAAATGAAATGAAATAGTTTTGGTTCTTCAGTTCCATATAAAAAAAACCAGCATAAACACAGAAATTGGAATGTACAAAGTTCTTCGGCAAGGGCTCCAGGGAGGAGCACGAGGCACTCTGCGTGGCAAGGCCAGGGGAAGGAGCTGAGCACCAGAGGCCTCTGCGGCATCAGGCTCGAGGCATTGGTGGAAAACCTGTCCAGGACCCTGAGATCCAGCTCGGAACTCAAAAATCCGTTATCGCTAATGAGGATGGGAGTCATTTTGCAATAGCTGTAATAAACATTCGTTCAAACAAAAAGAAAAGTGAGATTAGAAAACATGCAATATGTCCCGGCATTAATGGAAAACCTATTTGTGCCATCTATTTTGGAAAAATTATTGAAGAACAGTTCATCCATGTGAAAATATTAGCACTGTAATTCTGTCAAGGTCAGTGAGACCTAGAGATTTGCTGAGAAATCACCTTCATTTCACCAGGTAAATAAAGAACTCGTTTTTCAAAGGAGCCTATTGAAGAAGGCACTCCATAGCAACAGTTAAATTATGAATACAGCACATATGTTCCATATCATATCATTTACAGCACACTTTAGCATAGACATAATGCTTAGTAACAAACTACAATACCATTCACAAAATGCATTTAAATAGCATAATTTAGTTCATTAAATTCAGTCATTTACAGTAAATCAAAATTATCACAGGAATTGAAGAGAGTACACAGTTGTTTGTTTGAATAGTTAAGCTAGGGAAGTCAATTCCTTTTTGAAGGTCAAGGACACAGTTGTTTCCATTTTCTGTTGTAAAAAAGATACAGCCTGTGTCATAAGATAATTTAGTGTCGTCTGAATGTGATCAGGTCCTCTCCCCCTGCCTGCTCCGTCTTGTATAACTGGCACGCCTCGAATATATCTAAGTCAAGAAAACGCTTTACGTATAATGTTATCAAATTAGACTTCTTTTTTCCTGTACAGCCTGAATGGATGTGATTCTGGGTTTTTAAAAGGATTTAGTCTTGCAAATCTGCAGCCTATTACTTGGAAGCAGAGATGTATGTTTTCCTCCAGTCCAGCCATCAATTGCTTGGCCTGTGGAAATATTATTGTAAAAGAAAAGTGGGGTTTTTTTGGCCTTTCTAAGAGATACATTCTGGCTTTTGCTGTTGGAGGTGCAGTGTGTGTGTGTGTGTGTGGTGTTAGGGAGGAGGCCGGTGCAGAAATGGCTTTGCAGCATAGACCAACTGCCCAGGGAGCTCAGGATGAATCACCAAATCCCTCTGGGGAACTCCTGAGTTTTAAACCTTCCTGTCATTTCTTGGGCATCAAAGGGAGGAAGGTGACAGGGCAGGGCATGGTGCATCCATGCATTCTTGCTCATAGGAGGGGAGACGGGGAGACCAGCCCTGCTGCCCTCTGCACCACCCAGAGGTCCAAAATCCTCCCAGGGCACCCAAGCCAGGCAACTTGCTTATTTAGCAGTGATGAGGGATATAGCCCCTTCCTAACGGCTCCACTGCAGGGATGGAGGTGAGGGCAGGACCGGGACTTTGGACTGTGTGTAGTCTATAAAGCCAGGGAGAACGGTGAAGATCCCCCAATCTTGTCTCACATCACAGGCACAGACAGTCCTGCCTGTTTTGTCTTTCAAAGAAATGAACAATCCTGATTTTCAAATTGCCAGCAAAATCCCAAGCCACTGGGCCTGCTGTTGAATTGTTCCCCACACTTAAAAACACTGAGTTTTAGCCAGAATTTGCACCTTGCACCTCACTGCTCTCTTGCCTGATTGATATAGATTGGAAAGACCACGATGAAAGTTTTGTGGTCCTTGCAGAAACTTCTGGGTTATCATCAAGTCTTCCTTAACCTGCTCTGGGTTGAGCTTGGTGGAGTCCTTTCTCCTAGGGCATGGCTTTCCATACCTTTATACCATCCCTGCCCTCAAAATCACCTACAGGAAGCAAGAGCCCTCTGCGAGGGTCTTCTCCCCCATTTTGACTGCAATGGAGATGCCTCTGCTGCTTCCATAAGTAAAACATAAGTCTTTTCTGACCACCTAGGGGGGAAATGAATGAATAAGCTATGATTTGCCATCAATAGACTATCCAGTCACCTTAAAGTGCTAATTAATTAAGCTTTATATCATCCTGGTGAAAGAGGGAAGAGTCTGGGTGGGGGTTTTTTGTTAATGATTGCACAGCGTAACGTATACCTATATGAGTTGAGCTTTAAATGAGCTTATTTGAGTACTGACAGTAGTCTAGCTACAAAAACATAGAGGATGGGCACCTTCCCCCCTTCTCTGCTTCTTAGCTCAGCCCACAGTGATGTCCCTCTGCCACAGCCAGGCTCCTGCCAGGCCCTAGATGGGTGCTGTTCATCAGTGGTGCAGGAGGAGCAAACACCCACATCCCCTCTCCCACTTTCCTGCTGTGCTCCAGCAGGCATGCACCAGTAGCTACACACGGGCAGGTCTGGGAACTGGCTGACCTGGGAGAAGGGAGCAATTGGCTATGGGCAGGTCCATTTTGGAATCCCAAGGAGCACACACTGCCCTTCCTGCCACCACCACCACCAGGGCTAAACAAACCAGATCCAGGTTACTTATGCAGGTAACTCAGTCCTGACATGTCTCCTCAAGGCTGCACAAACATCAAATGCACTATTTGCAAGGGGCCAAATGAGACATCTCAAACAGAAAGCTAAGAAAGCCTTTGGTTTCTTGTCCAAATGAGTAGATAACATCAATCCCACGTTGTCAGAGTGAACAGTGCTCCACCAGAGGTTTGGGAATCAGGCAGTAGCAGCCTCCCCACACAATCTTGGAGGCAGCATCATCTTAAACTGCCCCAAAGCATTTGCTTGGAGCTTTCACCATCCCTACTCACACCGAGAACCATGAGAAACCCTTGGAGCAGTCCCTGTTCTGCGGTAGGGGGGAGAGGAGCTGCACAGTAACCATCACTCGGCAGCCGAGGGCTGACCCTGCTTCGAAGGAGCTCTGTGAAACACCCCAGGGAGAGCCTGGGAATAGCTAGGCAAGCAGCCAGCCACGTACAGGGAGGGACAATTAGGGCCCAAATAGAATGAATTATGCCAGAGAGAGCAAATTGCTTGTTGACACTGCTGCACAACAAAGAGGGAGAAGGAGAAAATGTTCTTAAGACAAATAACCTTCTCCATCTTCCCGGGCACAGGGGGAGAAGCCGCGAGCAGGCACAAAGGACACAGATGGCAGTTCAAACCCTTTGTAACACACACTGCCATCACAGCTGCCCTGGGACTGTGAGGGAACCGACCTGTTACAGATTACCCTGGGTACTGAGGAAGCACCAAGAGGGCTCGCCAGAGTAAAAGTGCCCAAGTTTTCAAAGGAGGGAGCTGTGAGCCAAGGGTCAGGGCTGCAAAAGTGTGTGTGGGTGCACCTAGAGCCTCCTCTCCTTGCCAGAGTCCTGGAGCACTGTGAGGACAAGCTGGTGCCCAGGGAGCGGGGTATAGGGTGCCAGCAGTCCCAGCAAATATTCAGGAGGGATGAACTGTGGAGTCACTGAGGCTTTCTCAACTTTTTAGCTTTTCAAGCCAAGGTCTGGAAGAGCTAGCAGTTTGTTACAGACTGGGAAACTAAGCTTCAGACCTCTGCAAACCAACTTGGTGGAGACTGGGAAGGAAATTGCACTGATGCAGGGTTTGTGGAGTTATTATTTGTGGTTAGCCAGGGAAGCCCACAGCAGAGCAGAACCGAACTGGGAATGTGCTCAACTTGCTCACATGCATGAAAACCCAGAACAAGTATGACCAAAAAGAGTAACCAATATTTCCCACCTCCACCTGCAGGATAGTAAATTTGCCCCAGTTCAGTCCTGCGTGAGTTGTTTCCCCGTTGGGACAGTGTGTGTGACCATGTCCTGTGAACAAACCAGGCCAGTGGACTGTTTTACAGCATCAGTAGCTTGGATTACTGTGCACGTCTCATTTGGATGCCAAAAATGAATTTTAGCTGCAGCCTGCACTGCAGGGAGCGGGGCTGAGTTATGAGGATCAGGATGCTTGAAATGTAAATGCCCATGTACCCACTTGGGCACAGAGATCAGACATCAAAGTCACATAGAAAGAAAGACACATTCCCTGTCTTACCCTGTCTCCCTTCTTTGGGCAAGGATGGGATATAGCTGTTCAGCAATAACAAATGGCTTTACCCAGGACTAGTTTTAGCACTGATTTTGCTTCAGCAAGATTTGGGTTGATTATAAACCCCCTTTCCTGCTCTGGGGTATTTCCTATAAACAGATTTAAAACATTTCAGAGAAAAAGCAGGATCTGTACTGATTTTATAGATGTGGAAACTGAGGCATAAGTAAAAAACAGTTACTTCTTCCCAAAGAGCTGAAGCCCAGGGAAACTCCAGCTTCCAGGCTCCCAGTCTTCTGCTAACTGGTCTGGAAATTGCACAAAATCATTAACTCATCCTTGAAAATTTTTCATGATAGATTGTAACTATTCAGTCTGTCATCTCCAGAGCCTGCCTCTCTCAGGAATTATAACTATGTACCTGAGGGCTGCCACTACAGAATAGCAGAGGGATACATCACATCTGCTGCCAGGCAATCCTTAATGCAGCTGTGTTTGATTGCTGCCGGGTGTTATTGGTACTAGTACTTCTACTGGTCTTACTTTAATGCTACGGTGTTAATTTGGCACCAAAACTGTATTTAAGGCTTCACAGTGAGACTGGGAAGCCATGAGCTCAGGAGGAAAATTCCAGCCTCACTTGGAGGTAATTAGAAATCTTTTCTCTCCCATTCAGACGCTATATTAAGGCTGCTGCGTTTTCCCAGAATTTTATCTTTGATTTCTACTTTTCTTCTTTGGGTGGGCTTTGGGAGGAGCAGGGGGATGCATAGCTGAGCACTGACAAAGGGTCTTATTCACAATCCAGCAGCAGCCCCATTTGCCCCTTCCCCCCAGCACCCCGAAAGCAACTATGCCGTGACAGGAGAAACTTGCACATCAGACAAACTCCAGATTTCCCCTGCAGCAACCATTTCCTGATAACGCCACATCTGCACTTCCAGGCACCGTGCTGCCTCCAACGTGGACTCACACGCTCCTCTTGTCAAGCTCAGAGACCTTAGGCAGAAGCTACTGCAAGCTGGCTGCCCAGCGCTGTGCCGGCCAAGGTGTTATCATTTATTAAAAAGACTCTGCTTCATTCTAAAAAAGGGTCTCCGATTAAATTCATGGAATCATAGAATTTTAAAATCATCATAGACCTCAAAGATCACCTAGTTCCATGGGCAAGGACACCTCCCACCACAGCAGGTTGCTCCAAGCCACATCCAACCTGGCCTTGAGCACCTCCAGGGATGGGGCAGCCACAGCTTCTCTGGGCAACCTGGGCCAGGCTCTCACCACCTTCACAGTCAATAATTTCTTCCTAATATCCAAATCTCCCCACTTCCAGTTTAAAACCCTTACCCTGCATCCTATGGCTCCCCTCCCTGATCAAGAGTCCCTCTCCAGCTTTCCTGGAGCCCTTGTAGGGACCAGAAGGGGCTCAAAGGTCTCCCTGGACCCTTCTCTTCTCCATGCTGAACCCCCCGTACTCTCTCAACCTGTCCATATAGCAGAGGTGCTCCAGCCCTTGGAGCATCTTCATGGTCTCCTCTGGACCCACTCCAACAGGTCCATGAGGCCTCCAGAACTGGATGTAGTTCTCCAGGTGGATTCTCATGGCAGCAAAGTAAAGACACAGAATCCCTCAATCTGCTTACATTAAGTCCTTACATTAAAGGACTCTGAGCCAACCTCACCAATATTTCTTGGTCTCATTAACTCGCCTAGGATGTTGAGCTCAACTTGTGAGCTGAACACAGGAATGGGTTGCCTGTGCCTGGGATGCAGGCATATTACACCCCAGCAGCTGGAGAGGGCTTGGGAGCAAGCAACAGCTGATAAGTGTCCTTGTCCCTATAGCCTTGATGGTCTCCTCTTGCCCCTACAGCCTCCTATACAGCCCTGTCAGTGTCCACACTAGTAGGAGCAATTTAGGTCCACAGTACTCCCTTCTGTTCCTCTAGAGCTTCATCCCAATACCTGGAGTTGACTTGGGCTCCTTAAGTAGGCATCACCCTTGGGGTGTCCACCCGACCACGGCACCCAATGCGGAGATCACCAGCAGCATGAGCAGGTTGAGAACTGGTCCCTGATTCACGTATCTCCTGGTCTAAGTAAGCCCACAGAAAACCCAGGCTGCAGCAAACATCACCACCTTCCTGGTGGGTGCTCTAGGGTGGGGTATGTACAATTTAGACCTTCCAGCAACAGAAGCTCCCCAAATCCTTACAGTGAGAGGAGACCTCATCCACATGGTGATTCAAGACACCAAAGTCAGGGTCCCACTTTTAATTTCTCTCTAGTGGTCTTTCTCTCCATTGAATACATAGAAAACCCAGAGCAGTTGGAGAGAGGAGCCAAGCAATGGAAAAGTGAAGAACAAGAACACAGTAGGCTGGGCACATGGAGCTACCAAAACACGGGGACAAGGTGGCCATACGTGTGGCACAAGCTACGTGGCATGGACAACCTTGCTTGAGCAGGGATGGGCAAGGCTGGCAGCAAAGCCCTCTGCTCCCAGCCTGTGAGAAACCAGCACCCAAACAAATGCTCCACGCAGCGATAAACCTGTTGAAGGAATAAATTGGCTGTACAGCAAGGCTATGCTTTGGGAATGTCTCCACTATGGCAAAGGTATCCGCTCTACCTAGTGATTAGGTTTATATCACAATGTGGCTTTTAAGGCTCGCTGTGCTGAATAAAAATTTAGGCAATTAGTGATCTTATTTCTTAGGAAGAACTGCTTGCTATCGTATATTAATGCAGATTTTGCTCAATTAAAATTGTTCGCAGTCAGCAAAAACAATTTCTGCGCTGTAATGAAATAATGAAATAATTATATGCAAGGGAGGACTTCTGATCTTTTTAATTATTCTGTTCTTCATTTTTAAAAGGGCTATTTGAAAACGCACTCTTATAATTGATTGCTATAAATCAGTCAGAAGCATTCTAAGGATCATAAATATTCTAACTTTTAAAAGACAAAGAAATGCTAAATATTCAATGAAATCCTTCAATATTCAGAAAATTTAATCTAGGGTAAAAGGATAGACTGCTCTTTTGAAAATAAAAAGTAAATTTGTTGTCCTGTGAAAAATGAAATATCTTGAATGTCAGTAACAGAAATGGAATTAACAAGAGATCTTTTTATTGTTTTTTAAGGTCATTAGGCTGTGAATTCTATAATTATGGAAATTGTCAGTCCAGTTCTGTGGAGTGTTTGCTCCCATCCATAAGGTATTGGAATGTTCAATCAGTCTCTCTCGTGGGAAAGTTAGGTCATAACTGTAAGTGTACCAGCAAAATTGAATTAAGCAAAGAGATTTCATTAGTATTTATAGCCAGAAGGCATCTGTAAAAGTACAGGGCAAAGAAGTTATGTGGAAGTCAAAGGAGAAAAAAAAATGGGTTTCTGGTGACAAAGGCGAATCTGAAAGAGATATAAGTGTATAATGAATAAGAGCTATTGAGCGCTGCTCCAAAGAGGGAGTTGCAAGGATGTCAAATATTGATTTTCCTGTGTATGCCTTTGGACTACATATGTAATTGTTTGGCTTTGCTGTCTTCATGATACAACAATATTTGTTGTTGAAGGTTAAAAAGCAAAGCGCGAAACAGCCCAAAAAGTCTGAAACGTGTTGGGGAATTATAATAATCCTACAAGGGGGATTGCATGAGCAGAAATCGGCACTTTCTAGCAAATAAACATTTTTATGACAGTGGAAAGCATTCGTGTATTGAAAATACTGCTCCTGGCAGCGCAGAAGCAGCCGGTGTATGCAGTGCCATTGAGCCACGCTGCATTTATTGATTGGAAATATACTGTTTGCTTCTAATGAGTTTCTGCAACTTTTTATACCGTGAAAATATTCCACCGTGGGGTACGTATGAGCCAAGTACTGCGTGTGCTTTCGGATCTGCTCCTTGGACGTGTCTGCTGATGGATAAATACGATCCTCATCTGTGAGTTACTCACACGGGAATGACGGTGCCTCCCTTGGTGTTAGCGCAGAAACGACAATGTATTTCCTGATGCCGATTGTTGTCTTCATGAGATAAACCCCTGGAAATACTGTCATTCTGTAGAAACAAGCACCCAAATCGCCTTAAAAATTGTTCCCACCTTTGATGGTTACCTAATGCTGACACGGAATTTCTGCGCCAAAGGGATGCGTGGCTCTTTGGAGCGACGCATCACGCGTGACATGTCCCACACGTGATCCGTGCGTTGGCACGTGCGGCAATCGAACCTCTGCTGACGCTGGTGGGAACTTTGTCCCTGACTCTGGCAGGATGTAGGCTTCAAGCAGGGGTGTCTCTTGGAGATGTTGGGGAGCTAAAAGCAATGGGTGTCCCTGGAAAGCTGGAGATAACCCCACTGTCAGAGCCCACCAGCATTCTTTGATCCCTTTTCAGGTGGTCAAGCTGGGTCTTCATATCCAGAAGCGCTGGACTTGGGAGAACCCCACAGAGTCTGACAGTCAGGTCTTAGACAAAGAAGTCACAGCAGGGAGCAGGTTGGATAAAAAAGCCCCAATCCCAGTTGTAAACAAGAACCAGAAAGGGACCAAACTCCTGGTGAACCCTGGTCTTGCTAAAGTCACTGTCGGAGCTCCCATTGCTCTCAGGGGGGCTGTATGTTCACCCACCGCCTGTATGAGCTGAGAAGCAGCATAATCCTTGAGGAGCCTGGGGAAAGGTGCAGTTCTCCTTGACGTCTCTAAGTGTAAAGATCTCACAGGAAACTTGCTGGTTACCTCCTTGCTTCTGTCTCATTAAAGGTATCAAAGCACCTCATCTTTCATCCAAGTCAGTGCTGCAGAGCAGGTGGCGGTGACAGCAGCAACGCTGCGTGCTGAAGGCGCGCTGGAGTCGGTAATTCCACTTCCAAACCCTCCTGTGCCTCTAAGTGTTATTATTCCCACTCAACAGAGAAAAATAGGAACGTTTCGCCCTGACTCTTCTCTCCTCCAGTGCAGTTTTACTCTGCCTTACGTGGGTATAACTCTATTTACTGTGTTACCCACGACCATCAGCGAGATGGGACTGCAGCACAGGGAGATGAAGTGATTTACCCGGGGCCAGACGATAGGAAAACCAAGTGTTACAAGTCAATGACTCTGATACCCAAATCTATACAAACTTCTCTAGGCTACGCTGTGGTATTTTTTCCCTAAACTCAACAAATTCTCCTTAAGAACTTCTCTTTAGCTCTCCTTAGTTCCATTGCATCCCCAGGATAAGACTAATCCCAAATTAACGACACATTTGCTAACCTTAAGTAAAAATACTTTGTAATAAGTCATGTTTAACACCAGCTTCCGTGAAAATAACGTTTCCAGACCCGCTAAACCGGGAAAAAGGCTTAATTTTGCAAACATCCCTGAAAGTGCAGGGCAGAAAGTGCTGTCCCTTCCCCAGCCCCCAAATCTCACCGCTGGCTCTGCCAAGCAGTGAAGGGGCTGGAAGTTTTTGGAGCCCTGCTGTCAGAGCACAATGTTGCCTAAGCAAGCATTAAGAGATTATGGTAATAATAGGTATGCTTACTCCAAATAAAAGGTTTCATTAATCAAGCCATATTGAGATAAACCTGTCAGTGGACAGAGGAAACTAGAAATCAAATGCTGTGAAAGTTCTGACAGATTGTTAAATAGAAACCCTTTAAGACTGAATTTAATTTACTGTGATATTACAGATATTTATGCATCAATAGGCAAGTGCAGATTGAGTTCGGAGGTCAGCTCTGGTGCTTGAAAAATAAACGCACAGAATGAAACAAAAGGTGACAGTTACCTTTGTCAGAAATTAGGGTTTATTAAACTAAATACAAAGCTCTCATCTGACTCGTGTTAACCAGGAAGGCACGGGGCTGGGGCACTATTTACTGCCATAGATTGGTTAACGAGGAATTGCAGAAAATACTCCCCCTATTTTTTAAAGTTGTGTCTATAAACTTTGCCAGAAGAGTCCGGGAACAAATCTTGCACCACAGACACACAGTCAGGGACCCAGGGGCAGTGAGTGCAGAGACCTTTCAGCAAGATTGTTCACTAATTATGCCATTAAAGCGCCGCTCTCCCGTCGGGCACTGGGTGTTTGACTTCCCTACCCAGCATTTATTTATTTCATTTCTCCTCTTGGGCTTTTTTAAACCTCTCCATTTTCAGAGCCGTAGCTTCTTCAGAATCGGCATGTTCCTCTTCCTGCCTCTTTCCCCTCCTCAGCTTCATGAGTTCAGGCAAGTAATGAGGGAGAAAAAGTACATTTAAGGTGAGATTTCTATCCAGGATGTTCTGCCTGCAAGACGCACAAAGTGGTTTACGAAGGGAATTGCCATTCACCTGGGCCAGAGCTGCAGCTCAGCCTGCTTCACATCATTCTTTGAAGGACTAAGACCCCTGAGACCGGTCACTGAAGTGTCATGGGCAGGTAGAAACTAAAACATGGTTCCTGTTTCGAGGTATTATCTGATCTCCCACAGACAGGCATAAATCTTTTTGCCATTGACAGGACAGATCCTTATCTGACATGGTTGGACTTAAGCATCATGGTTACGTTGCATAGCATGTTTTTCTTTCAAACAGATGGCTGCAATTCGAAGGGAAAATTTGGATCTAATTATGTTCCAGCTAAGCCAACACCAAGGCTTTTGCTGACTCCACCAAGCACAGAAAGAAGTCCTTGAATACAAGCAGTCCTAAGTGAAAATAAGTATGTCAGTGCTATATGATATGAACATATTTATCTGCCAAACTTATATGAGATCATATCTAAATCCATGACTCCAAAACATATAAGTATATTACATTTCACACACATAAGAAACATGTAAAACATGCAGGACATGTTAGCTAAAGCTATGCTAGACATAAGTCCTTCCCAGAACGACAGCCCAAAAAATCCTTACCAATCCTTACCCTCTTATTCATGCCAATAATTACTGCAATGGAAGCAACCTCACGAGTAAAGTTGGTCAGGATTTGGCCCATCTTTCTGAGCTAATGTCCTTTTTTGTCCTCTGAAGGGATGCAGGACCGAGCCATTAGTTAGTGGTTAACAGGAGCCAAATGGGCAGGATAGTGTGACAAAGTCCCAGCAGTGAGCCTCCTCCGGTCACTATCTCTCGTGCCTTAACTCAAACCAGCCCTGCGGGAGCCTTCCAGCGCCGCTGACATTACTCGGGAGCTGCGTTGCCTGCGCCTTCAATACAGGGGTGACCATTGCTCCAGGATGAGGTTGCCTAAGAAATTAATATAAAACGATAAAATCTATCAGGAGAAAGCAAGGAAGGAAGAACTCTCATATTTCACATCTACGGAGATGAAAATTTACCTTACAAATTTGAGCAAGACTTATCTGGAAAATGAAACTCTAATTCAGCTTCAGAGTACGGGTAGCTTGAAGCACGTATTTAAGTCCCATTAATTTACCTGGCTTCGATGCTGTGCCACATAATTCTGGAAACACAGATTATGGGGCTGGAAGAGTATTAGGGAAGTTCATCCCTTTGCTTAGAGAAAGACCCTGATGGATCTAACAAAGCCAGACCTGTAACTGCAGGCTGTAGGGGTAAATGGAAGCAATTTCTGCTCCAGAAACAAACCAAATGCCTAAGAGAGGAGCCACCTCCTCACCTACCAACCCCATGCAAGCTTTACCCCGTCCTGAAACCACACCAGGATCTGACCTGACGTTTTGTGAGTCCTAACCCCGCCCCAAGAAAAGTGCAGTTAGTTTAAATACCAATTCCTGGGCTATAGATATACATACATAGAGGCGGGTCCCAATGGGCACAGGGACCCAATGACTGTATTCACCTTTGAAAAACTGCAGCCATTTCCTATTTCTGGGCAGTTCAGGGAAAGTCTGGAGAGGGCAGAGCCTGCTTTTGGCTACCTGACAGTAACCTCCAACCCCAGAGCTGCAAAGGACCAAATAAGAGCTTTTTGGAAGTGAATCCAGTAAGTCCTTCTCCATTCTGATTTTGAGGAGGAAAGCCATCTCCCCTCTTATTTGGAGCAAGGCAGAGGGTAAAAGCCAGGGCTCACATAGTCATGGAATCATCTAGATTGGAAGAGGTCATTTAAGATCAACTTTGAGGTCATTTAAGATCACCTTTAAGATCATTGAGTCCAACCATCATGAGGGTGAGGATGAGATTCAGGATGAGGGGGAGGAGGACTTGGCAAAACCTTCTGAAGGACAAAGGTGCAATCCCATGAGGACAGACCTGAGTGTCAGACACTAACTGGGGTTGCTCCCCATGAACCCGAGTATCTTCCCTTGCAGCACTGGGGAACAATAATGCTTTCCTGCAGTTAAATGAGTTATACAAGTTAAATTCATTCGTTTCCATTTTGTGTTTTGAGATCACTGGCTTGAAGGCTTTATATCAGCCCAAATGTCTTCTTATTATGAATGAACATTAACTCTGCATTGGTGGTAAGAGGTGTAACAAGTAGTAATGAGGTAAAATTAATAAATGGCCTATGTAGACCAATGACAAGGAGAAGTGTTTTGTAGGCAGTGGAATATTTTCCTAAGGGAAGTGGAGAAAACCCCCACAACTTGGAAAGTTTTAAATAAACCCACGGAAACAGAAGGACCCCTCTTCCATCTGTGCTGCCTGAGTCCTCAAAGGGACGTACAGATATAGCACAGAGCCATTTTCACCAGGAAATCTTCCAAGCAGCAGGGAAGTAACTGAGTAAAGAGGAGCCACGGCAGCTGTGAGAGTTTGTGGCAGAGCCCAACACTGCTCGAGTGGCTCCTGTCCATGTCCAAGGGCTGGTGCAGGAGATCAGTCCCCACATCAGCCACCTGGCCAGTGGGACAGCAGCCCCTAGACATCCCCATGACCACCTCCAAGCCCAGAGATATGAAACCTTCCCACTCTCCCTCACATTCTGCCATAAACCCCCCCACCAGGCAGCCCCAAGACAGGAGCGAGCCCAGCCCTGGGCAGGATTAGCTCTTTTATCCCCTGCCACATAGACCACGTAGCAGAGAGCTGCGACAGCCTCCCACATTTTATTTATTTAGATGAGTTTACAAAGCAATTAAGACATTTTGGCAAATGCTGAGGTGCAGATTTCCTCCCTTATGATAGATCATGCCTGGCTTTTTTTTTTCCCTCTCCTTCTGGACAGATAAATGTTTCACGGTCCCACAGACATACTTTCTCTCTGCCCAGTTGCTTAGAATCCATTTAAACAGGCCTGTTGAACTCCTCCATCATGTAATATTTTAACAAAAGCCCCTAAATAAGCTTTATTTACAGATTGTAAATACTGCCTGACAAGCTCAATACATTGTTTCATCACCTCCTTAGCTGGAATTCCTCTTGGAAACTTTTCTTATTTGGGGCAAAAGCAGGAAATAAATAAATAAATAAATAAATAAATAAATAAATAAATACTAAGCAAAAAAGGTTGCCGTGGTTTAAGGAATAAACACTGATTCTTCATATCCTCCCTTTTCAATTGGAAATACCACCCTTTAATGATTTTCATCAAAATTAAAACCCTCCCTGGCTTTACCCATCCCATCCAAGGCAGGAGCTGAGTTCCCACCATGTGCTGTCATCACATAAGTGCTGGAAACGCTCATGCAGGCTCTGTGCTGCCTGTGGTCCCTCAAAGGAGCTTCTGAAATCAGTGGGGTTTTACAACATGCCTTGGAAGGCATTAAAATCCTTTAATAAAAGGCTTAGTAAAGGTTCCTCTAGTAAGGTGAAGGATCTGAGTTGAATTCACAGAAGTACCCTAATGGTCAAGCTGACAAAGAAGCCTTGTGGGGAACAGCAGGAAGTAGCTCTGATGGAAATGATGCACGTTGCCCCCCAAAATAGGAAAAAAAAAAGATATTTTGGCCCCCCAAAAAATTTATTTTGGAAAAAAGAAAAAAAAAACAACAACAAAACAAACCCAAACAACCTAAACCAAACCAACTTTTTTATTTATCTTTTATTAGTCTTATTTATTTTATTTATATTTATAAATATGAAAAGGGTGAGTGTCAGGAGGATGGAGCCAGGCTCTTCCCAGTTACATCCAATGGTAGGACAAGGGGCAATGGGTGCAAGCTGGAACAGAGGAGATTCCAGTTAAATATGAGGAAAAACTTCTTCAGGGTGAGGGAACACTGGCAGGGGCTGCCCAGGGAGGTGGTGGAGTCTCCTTCTCTGGAGACATTCCAGACCTGCCTGGATGTGTTCCTGAGTGACCTGCTCTAGGTGTTCCTGCTCCAGCAGAGGGATTGGACTAGATGAGCTTTCAAGGTCCCTTCCAATCCCTGAGATTCTGTGATTTCTGAAGCTGTTGGTTCTGTTTCTGAGAAGTTTGTGGAGGGCACCCACTTTTCACAGCAAAATTGTGATAACTCAAGTCTGTATTTAGAAGGTGGAGGACAGATGTGTGGCAAATCAGGACAGCCCTTCAGTGACTCCCCTTCCTCTGCCACTAAACCAGGACTTGGAGGGGCCTAGAAATACATATATTCTTTACAGGTAAAAGAAAAAAAAGAAGAAGAAAAAAGCAGAGAGTCCCCTAAAACGCGTTCCAGCGCTCTCCAGGAAAAGGAGCTACCTGGTTTAGCAGGTGAAGAGGTGCTTGGGGAGTTTTTGACAGAGAGATTATGGACCTGATTACATTAATACCCAGCATGGGTTTTAACCTGCATTTTGGGTAAAATTCACCGTTCTGCAGAAGGCCCATAAAAGGCCTGTGCACCACTTACGCCCCACCAAGGCACCATTTGGATGGTGTACGTGGAGCTGCGGTGATGCATGGGCCCTGTGCCGGCCGCCGGCGTCGGAGCGGGGGGGCAGGTTCATCCGGCACGTATCAATAATATTCCAGGGGTTGGGGAAAAATATTAGCAGAGTAATTTTATTAACAACAGCCATAACTCACTGCTTGTCTTTCCGTGCTTAATAAAGGGAATCCAGGGTGTTATAGACGAGCCAGAGGAACGGCTTCCAAAACTATCCTGGAAAAAAACAAACAACAAACAAACGAAGCCCTGGGAAGCGGGAGAGCACGTGGAGGGGGGAGCTGGCTCCCACCCGTGTCCTGCCTGCCCTGATTAATACAAATAAATCCTGAATCAGTTCCTGGTGTTCCATGGGCGCTGGTGAGGATGTGTGACATCTCCAGGGAGTGGCTCTGGGTTAAGCACGCGTCAGCTTCGCGCTGGGAGAAGGGTCTGGGCCAGGCCATGGAGGGCTTTCAGCAAAGGGATTTCCTGGCATCCCTGGAAATCCTCTTTGCTTCTTCTCAGCTGCTTGTGTCTCAGGGGCAGGGGGAACAACTGAGAAAACCAAACCTGCTGTGCCTTCCTCACACCTCCTGCCGACCTGCAGAGTCGGTAGGAGAGCACACACGGGCACAAGGGCTTCCACCGCTGCCTCTCTGCAGACCCAGACCCTCGTTTCAAGTTGTACCCTTTCTATTTTGGGTTGCATCCCCTCTTTTTGAGGCTTGTCCCCACGTTTGCCACCAAACAGGCACCATTTCCACCATCCCGTTGGGCCACGCATAGAGGAAGAGAAAAATACTCCATCATGTTTGATTTACTCCTCTTCCTCAGGCAAGTAAAGGCATCTTCATACAAGATGTATCTTCCCTCCCACCTCTCCTCCCAGACATCCCTGGATTTTGAAGGAGCAGACACAGCCTGAGCACATCCCTTCTCTGACCAGCCATTCCCTGGAGCACAAACTGGAGGGTGAGGACATCGCATCCCGATGTCACCGCTGTGTGCGGAACCGGGCCAGGAGCTGCCACCCCCAGAGCTGGGCCAGGGTCACCCTTTCCCACCCATCCCTTCCCTCCGTAAAGACAAATAAAGCAAATTTAAGTGGTTTGGGTTTTTTTTTGAGACTTCCCTGTTTTTTGTTCCTGTGTATTTATTCTGCCTCCTCCAGGGACAGGGATTTGACAGGGTGTTCAGAGGATGAGTTTTACTCATTTTGTTGGCGATGGGCAGGGACGAGAGTGGGGCCCTTCCAGGACACCAGGGGCTGAGCGGGGCTACGGAGCAGGCATGGGGTGCTGGCAGGCCCAGACTGGGGATACTTGTCTGTTTGCTTCGACTGGGGATTTGCAAAGTGAAAAATTAAAGAATAAACGACTTTTGATTGAAGAACTGCCATCTGGTTTGGTTTATTATTTTTTTTTCTCTCTTTTTTTTTTCCCAGTCAGACCTCAGCTAACTTAGCCCTGCACAAAAGACAGCAGCAGGGTTCCTCTGCTCACACAAATCCATTTGCCCAATAATAATTCTGTATTTGAACTTCTTTGAGTCATTTTGCTCTCCCCCTGCTTTGCAAAGCACCCGAATCGCCGAGCTTTACTGGGCAAAATTCGGACGGTTTGGGGTTTAGGTGGTGAATCCCAAGAGGCTGCATTATGGGGACACATGAGCGCTGCTGCCTGGGTTTGCCGGGTCCCCGGGATGCTCCTGCCCGTGTCCGCTCCAGGGCTGTCCCCTGGGAGCCGAGCAGAGCCAGCACCGCCGGGTCCCCCTCCACCAGCATCCCTCCACCGCCCAGTTCAGCTCCCAGGGGAGGGCAAGGCAGAGAGGGAGGCAAATGGCCAGCGCCGGTCCCTCGCCCCTTGTAGCAGCCCCGAGGCGGGGATGGGGGTGGTGTGTGTCTCGAAGTCGCTCTCCCCTGCGCGGCCGCGCAGCCCCCACGGGGAATAGTCCCGCGGCCGCGGAGCGCCGGCCGCCCCCAGCTTGGGTTTCCCTAAAGGCGAACTGGGGCTAAATAATGAATCGATCTAAAATTAACCGGAGGAATGGAAATGCTCTAAAAATAAGCCAGCAGCTGCCGTGGTCGCAGCCCCCCGCTCCCGTAGGGGCTCCTCCGGGGGCTCCGCGGGGCTGCG
>VZTM01009675.1:0-71657 GCA_013400555.1 Jacana jacana | reverse complement strand
AAGGTTTCTGAGGACAAGGGTTAGGCATAACTCACCATCTTATAGAGAACATACCTGGGTAAAAAGCCCAACAGGGATATTTTGGAAGTGGATGACAAGACAAGCTATTAGGGCCACCCTCTTTGCTACTTCTATTTTGCCTACCTGGCATGGTGCTTCCCACAACTTTCTCATCAGCAAAGCTGCTGTTTAATCCTTCCATGGCTTATGACCTATTACTTCTACTATATTTAACCCTTCTTCTGCCTCAGTTCCCACACATCTGCTCCACGATCTTGCCGGGCACAGAAGTGAGACTGTCCAGCCTGTAGTACCCTGGGTCTTCCATTTTTTTTCCCCTTTTCTGGTCAGAGGGAACTTCACCAGACTGCTGCGACTTTTCAAATATAATGGAAGGCTCTTAGCAACTTCATCTGCCAGCTCCCTTGGGAGCCATGGATAGATTTCATCAGGTCCCATGGACTTATATACCTTCAAGTTCCTTAGATGGTCCTGGATCTGACCTTGTCCTATAGTAGGCAGTTCTTTATTCTCATAGCCCCTGTTTTTACTTTCTGCAACTTGGGCGGTGTGGTTAGAGCCCTTGCTGGTGAAGACCAAAGCAAAAAAGTCATCCAGTACCACAGCCTTCTCCATATCCCATGTGACCTGAGGTTGAGAGAGGTCCTCCTCCCCTTCTACTCTGCCCTGGTGAAACTGCATCTGAAATGTTGTGTCCAGTTCTGGGCCCCTCAGTTGAAGAGAGACAGGAAACTGCTTGAGAGAGTCGAGGGCAGGGCTCCAAAGATGANCTGATATTCTGTGATTCTGTGACCAGGTCTCCTGTTTCCTTCCTGAGGGGGCCCACATCTTCCCTGGTCTGCCTTTGTCTCTCACATTCTTACAGAAGATTTTTCGTGTTATCCTTGATGCCTCTGACCAGACTGAATTCTCTCTGGTCTTTAACTTGCCTAATCTGGTTCCTGGCCTCTTGGACAGTTTTTCTCTATTCCTCCCAGTCTACCTGTCCTTGTTTCCACCCTCTGTAATCCTCCTTTTTGCTTTTGAGCTTGTCCAAAAGCTCCTTGTTCATTCATGCAGGCTGCCAGGCATTTTTGCCTGACTTCTTTCTTGGAAGCTCCTCCCGAGCTTGAAGGAGGTGATCCTTGAATACTAACTAACTTTCTTGGGTCCCTCAAGAGGCTAAAGTCTGCTCTTCTGAAGTCCAGGGTAGTGAGCTTGCTCTGCACCTTCCTTGCTGCCCTAAGAATCTTGAATTCTATCGTTTCATGATCACTGCAGNGAAGCTCCTCCCGAGCTTGAAGGAGGTGATCCTTGAATACTAACTAACTTTCTTGGGTCCCTCAAGAGGCTAAAGTCTGCTCTTCTGAAGTCCAGGGTAGTGGCTTGCTCTGCACCTTCCTTGCTGCCCTAAGGATCTTGAATTCTATCGTTTCCACCCTCCAATCCAAGGAGTCCCCACACCCTTCTTTCAGATGAATATACAAGACTTCACATCCAGGCTTTTTTGCTGTCCATCAACTTATGATAGACAGTCTAGAAAACAGAGCAGCCTAAATGTCATGTAAATGTTAGTCTTAATCAGGCAGCCAAATACAATATTGTGCTGCAGCTAAAAATGAATTAAAGAACCTGCCACACGCACTTAAAAATTTCCCTAGAAAGGAAGGTTGCTGGAAAGTTCAAATGCATAGAATAAGTAGAACATAGTCATAACAGGATATGCCTGTCATATATATAAGAGTCAACATCCAAAAGAAATTAGACCTGTTTAAAATGTTATGGTAGAGGGGAATCAATTGATATTAGGTGAGAAGGCTTACCTGTCTGTTCTCCCAGAAAAATACAGAAACAGGATAAACAACAATGAGAACCCAAATGAAACCATCTCCATGACACAATATAGGAAACTAAGAAGGGGAGACATCTCAAAGCACTGTGAAAAAAAAGGAAAAGAAGTGGCACAGAAAGCTGTTCCCATCATTTCACTTCTGCATTATCAATAACTCTGCTTCACAAAAATTGGCCACAACCACCTTTCCTTTATGCTCTACCCTTTGGCACTGTGTTAGTGATGAGTGGTTGACCCCTTTCATAGTAGAGCTAGCACTGTAGCAATTAAAACATTCTGTTGCTTAATGGTCTGTACTGAACTTTGCAAACATCTAAGAAAGTTATCTTGTAAGTAATTACACTATATTATGAGCAATGCAAGGGTTATCTGAAGGCATAGGCTTTCTTTTCGTTAGCAGTTCCCAGTTCCTATTACAAAAAGTGACAGGAAAAATGACACTGAGTGCCCTTTATTGTCTCATCAATTTCCAGGTCAAAGTTCCAACTGACCAGTTATTGAATATGTTTTTTCCCTTTTTTCTCCACAGTTAGTTCCAAATGCTTGCTTTGTGTTGTGGCATGCATGATGCTGTACCGTTACTGTGACTTGATAGTCATGTGGTGTGATGCCTTTCACTTGTATTCTGGTCAAATCTACTGGCTGATTTTGGTTTGTTATTATGTTCTCACATTAGTTCGTCCTGGTGCATTGATAATTAGGTGTCACTCAGTGTGCTTGTTAACAGCTTTTACTAGCTCTGTTGGTATCACTGTTCTTTGCGAAGTGTTTTGAGGGTAGAACTCAGCAGCCTTGCGCTGATTATAATCTGAAGGGTTTTTTAGGAGGTTTGTAAGTGATACAAAGTTCCTACATGTTTTTTCCTGATGATGGTAGGGTGTGCATTTGATGCAGTCCTGCTTAGGCGGAAAGGATGTACACAAGCCACGTTCATCTGATCACATTTGAACAAAAGCAGTTACTTGGCCTGTAGCTCCATGCCTGTCCTTCTGGCAAGCTGCAGTCTAAAAGCTGGTGCTCTGCCATGCTGTATGTCTCCTTCTATCTGTTATTCTCCTTGCTGTTTACAGTACACACCGTGGGCCAACTACATCTCCAAATCCTGATAGTTTCTTTTCTCTTCTTGTTAAATAGAAGGGCACTGAACCTTCTTTGCTTTTGCCTGACTATAAGTGGCCTCTCCCAGTTGATTATTTGAGAGAGGTTCGTGATTTTCTTTAAATTACAGACTGACCAAGTAGGGTCTAATCAACCACTGGTATTCTGGGAAATTGTAAAAGGTTTGAGCTATCAGTTTCTTTTTCTGAAGCTCAGACTGAAAAGTATTTTAGATTTTCTAAATGTTTGGGTTGACTTCCCACATAATATAAAGAATTTTACCACTTTTATTATCTTTTCAGTATCATGTAATTCCAGGAGGAAAATCAGATTCCAAGCTAGAATCCCTTCCAAATAATTTGTTGCCTTTCAGTGAAAGAGTTGTTTGGGGATTTCAGCAGTCAAAGGTTGCTTGCTTTTCCAGTTTGCTTAGCTTGGAAATAAACTCACCCTCACTTTTTTCTCTGCCTGGTTTTAATGGTGTCAGAGATACAATGGCAAAGGCAGGTTTGTTTCCAGATCCTTTTAACATGAATCATTGGTACAAAAGACTACTGCTCTAGCAATGCTTCAGTGCATCACATTTGTATTACATTGCCAAAGTTGACAACTCCCATGAAACTGCTAGACCTATATTTGCTTCATTTAAGCTGTCATAAAATTCCTTGATGTAATTAACATTGACATTAGGTTGAGAACATATTGCTGTTTTTAGAGGAGAGGTCGAAAAGAAGTAAGAAAGCTCATGAGGTATTAATTTGGCAATTCATATTTGAAATCTGAATAAAATATTGACTGCCACCTGTTGGTTGCTGCCTGTTCTCCACCTCTGAATAAGAAGTATGCAGTCTGAAGTTTTTTGTGTGATGCATACAATTCTGTAATCATAACCTTCCTTTACATATTTTGTGAATAGTTTTACTGTTTATAATACAGACCTAACACTCATCCTTCGTTCAGCTGATACATTCAGAGGTTTGCCTTTTGCCTAGGATGTATGATGCAGGAACAAAAGCTAGCTTCATCCACCGTCTTGCTGGTCACTAGGTTGTTCAGTCTATTTCGTCCAATAGTCCTGCCATTAGCTATCATGGACTTTCCTCACCCTTCTAAGATTTCAAAACCTAATACTTCAGAAGCAATTCAGAGCCACTACAGGCCTAGTTCCTGGTTTTATGTAGCGGGACTTTATTCTCCTTTGGTGGAGTGAAGGGTTATAGAGAATCAATGTAAGTTAAATTCACCTAAAGGCTTCTCCATATTGCCTGAGCATCATCAAAAGATGATTCTCACATGCCTTGTAGCTCTTAGGAATCAAGTAACTTGTCTGCTTTCTCTGCCGGAGGAGAAGGATGGTGCAGCTGTGCAGACTAAAGATATAGTAGTAGAGTATGAGAACTTCTGCTAATATGTCAGTCTGCAGTCAGCCACATCTCTCCCACTTCTGACCCTGGTGACTAGTTGGCACCATTTTGTAGATAGAAATACAGAAGACAATAAGTAAGGTGAGGCAATGAATCCCAAATCTAGCTAGTTCCTCCCCGATCCTGTTTTTCTTCTTTCTTATTTCTCTGCTATAGTTCCTGCTCAACTAGCATGCTATTGAGCTAGGCCTTCCTACCTCATATGATAATCCCAGCACTGCAGTATAATAACTGTCTTTGTCCTTGCTAGGAAGGACAAAGCATAAGGGTTTTGTCTTATGCTAAACTCCTCTCATCTCCGATTCCCTTATTCTTGGCTTCTGACTGGTCATGGGCTACAATACTTGACTCTACATGTAGACCTGGACTCTTCATGCCTTAGGGCATGGTGGAGCTGCCAGTGTTTGCCTGTCTTGTGGTTATTCCATTACATCAGCCACAAAGTTATGCAATATCTAAGAAGATGAAGAAATATCTGAGAAAAATTGTCCTTGGAGCTCTGCATAGGTGTCTCATCTAGACACCAAAACAATCTACAGAAGAAAGTAACACCTATTAACAGCTGTGGTTGAAGCAGAATTGAGAACTGCACTCCTAAAAGACAAGAACTTTCCTGGCTCTGGCATGTACAACCTGCACAACAGTAGACCTATTAGTCCTTCCTTTGCCCACCTGTGTCCATATTGCAGTTTTTTCTTGACATGCAGAAAGCTTGGCAATTACGTTCGGAAAGTGTTATACAACTGGATTTACAACAAGAGCCATATCGGCTATGCTTTCTCCTGAGCATATTTTTATTCAGGTTGCAACTTCCTTTTCTGTCCTTGACTCCTAATACTTCTGCTTCTTAAAAGCCTTGACAAGGCTTGAGAAGGACTCGTGTGTTGTGGTGTAGGAGATAGGAGAGCGTTATCTGATTGGCAAAATATGCTAACAGCAGAGTATCTCATTGCAGGATCATAGAATCATAGAATCATAGAATCATTTAGGTTGGAAGAGACCCCTGGGATCATCAAGTCCAACCATCAGCCCTACTCTACAAGTTCCCCCCTACACTAGATCTCTCAACACCACATCTAATCTGCTCTTAAACACAGTCAGGGAGGGTGACTCCACCACCTCCCTGGGCAGCTGATTCCACTGACTGACCACTCTCTCCGTGAAAAATTTTTTCCTAATGTCTAGCCTAACCCTACCCTGCTGCAGCTTGTAGCCATTCCCTCTTGTTCTGTCGCTCATTGCCCGTGAGAAGAGACCAGCACCAATATCTCTACAGTGCCCTTTCAAGCAGTTGTAGAGAGTGATGAGGTCTCCCCTCAGCCTCCTCTTCCTCAGACTAAACAACCCCAACTCCCTCAATCGATCCTCATAAGCCTTGTTTTCCAGGCCTCTCACCAGCTTTGTTGCCCTCCTCTGTACTCGCTCCAGCACCTCGATATCTCTCTTGTGCTGAGGTGCCCAGAACTGGACACAATACTCAAGGTGTGGCCTCACCAGTGCTGAGTACAGGGGGACAATCACCTCCCTACTTCTGCTGGTCACACTATTCTTTATGCAAGCCAGGATGCCATTGGCCTTCTTGGCCACCTGGGCACACTGCTGGCTCATGTTCAGCCTCCTGTCGACCAGCACCCCCAGGTCCTTTTCTGCCAGGCAGCTCTCCAGCCACACTGCCCCAAGCCTGTAGCTATGCATGGGGTTGTTGTGGCCCAAGTGCAGGACCCGGCACTTGGCCTCGTTGAAGGCCATGCCATTAACATTGGCCCATCTATCCAGTCTATCCAAGTCCCTCTGTAGAGCTTCCCTGTCCTCAAGCAGATCAACACTCCCACCCAACTTAGTGTCATCTGCGAACTTACTAATAGTGTTTTCTATATCCTTATCTATATCATTGATGAAAATATTAAAAAGGAAAGGCCCCAGTACTGAGCCCTGAGGAACACCACTTGTGACCGGCCGCCAGCTGGATTTAACTCCATTGAGCACCACCCTTTGGGATCGTCCTTCCAGCCAATGCTGGATCCAGCAGATCGTACGTTCGTCCAGGCCATGAGCAGCCAGTTTTTCCACCAGAATGTGGTGGGGGACAGTGTCAAATGCTTTGCTAAGATCCAGAAATATTATATCCACTGTCTTCCCCCCATCCAACAATCGGGTCATCTTATCATAGAAGGAGATCAGGTTCGTCAGGCAGGACTTGCCTTTCATAAACCCATGCGTACTAGGCCTGATCCCCTGGCTGCTCATTACATGGCTGGTGACAGCGCTCAAGATGACCTGTTCCATAATCTTCCCTGGTATCGAGGTCAGACTGACAGGTCTATAGTTTCCTGGATTGTCCCTTCTGCCCTTCTTATAGATGGGCGTTACATTCGCCACCTTCCAGTCCATGGGGACCTCTCCAGTCAGCCACGATTTAAGGAAGATGATGGAGAGAGGCTTGGCCAGCACGTCTGCCATCTCTTTCAGTACTCTTGGGTGTAATCCTCTTCACCCAACACCTTTACTATACATAGCAATTGTTAATACACAATAGAAATGAGATTTGAGAACCTCTTTCTTACAGGATCCTTCTGGATGCAGCAATATTCTGTGTGAGGGACTGTGAAAGCCAAAGCAGTGCTTTCCTTGCACTTTGAAAAGACCCCAGTCTGCTCAGAAAGTTCAGTTCAAGGTACAGCATTGATTATAGAGGCCTGTTTCTGATGGCACAAGCACATACCATGAGTCCTACTGAGTGGGCCAAAGATCATCTGTAATAATCTCTTAGGAACTGATAGCTAGATGAAAATTACAGTTTTCAAAACAGAAAGGTCTTGCTGTTACTTAATACACTTTTAACACAGAGGGGCATTTGTTACACATGAGCCTTTGGCAGTAACTTCTTAACCGCCTTTTCCTGAACCTCTCAGAGTTAAGAGGTGCTTTTTCAGACTAAGGCTAAATTACTTATGAACACACAAGCATAGTTATTTTGTTAATGCTTTGGATATTAGTGTGAATGATACCATGGCCCTAAGCAAATTTCTCTTTGGGTTTGAGGCTTGTGAAGGAACAATAAGACCAATGATTTAAAACGGGGTTATTTATTGTAATTCTTATGTTGTGTCTCTGCAGAGCTTGCTATTTTTACCAACTAAAATGCAGGAAAATTCTCAAAAGAAGTTTGAAATAATAAACTTGTCTTAAGTCAAGAACAGATCCCGTCAACCTCTTGGCTCCTGTAAGTGTTTTGAAAGGAGCACTGCTCTACTAGCAGCCATTCTTCTGGTGTGAGTTTCCCATGGGATTTCACTGTGGGCAACCTGTAAGTTTTGACCAGATCTTAGACATTAACATTATTGGAATTAACAGCTTCTGAAGGAGTCCTGTGGAACAACATTTACATGCTTTATACCTTGTATGACAGATTAGCATAAAAGACTCCTAAGACTAGCTGTTTTCCCCATTCCAGCAGAAGTCACTGAGGAAGAGGAGCAAAGGTTAAAAAAAGAATAATTACCATTTCAGTCTGTGTTATTGTTTTCCAAGAAGCTAAATGGTTTATAAGAATTTGGGTAATGCATGTACATGGCTTCTTGACTTTATATCCAGAATTCATGTAGGATGGAAATCAAAATACGCAGCATCTGTGTGAAGAGCGTATGCACATCCTGGGAACCTTTGACACAGAAAGAACCTGCAGCACTGTGTGACAAAGTACCTGTGGGCTCCCTCTGCAGTGTGCACTTCCCCAGGGGGCCTTTAGCTGATTTTGGAGCATTCTGTCTTCTTGGACCATAACAGCTTTATCACAAAGAAGTCTGACAATGAAGTAAGACATTTGGATGTAGAGGTGCCCTGTGCTAGAGGGCCAACAAGCAGTTTAGCAAAAGTGCTTTGTATACAGAATGGTAAACAAATCCCAGAAAAGTGAGCATAAAGGATGGTCTCCCAACAAGTTTTGTTATGGGTCCATGCAGGGAAGTCTGCATGCATCTGAAGCACTGCAGGTGGAGATTCCTGGACCTAACCTGTCCCTTGCTACCGTGTTGCTTTCCTGTCAGCAATAGGGAGCAACACATGATGACTACAGGAGCATGAACAAAATACTACCCAGAAAGCGGGATGCCATCTATACTACCAAAATATCAGCCTCTGTCTTCTTCCTGCCTGGAACAAATGGCATCCTGTCACAACTGACTCACTGTTCCACTCCAGTACAGCCGTCTGGAAGATGGTAGTCAAAATCGCTTGATTTTGTTACTCAATGTCAGTTGTTCTATATCAGACTTCATACAGGAAGATTGCTGTCCCTAAATACTAGATGCAGACTTAGCTCAGGCTTAGAGCCTCTTTGGCTTTTAAACTCTTTGGCTTTGTAGTCTCTTTGTTTCAGTTTCCAATATTAGTGAGGCTTCAGGCTGAACGGTGCCCTCACAGGCATGTGCCACCTCTTCTTACCTTCATCAGGTTGCAGCCAGATTCAAGGTACCTGGCTTGAGGAATTACTCCCAGAATGATATATGAAATAGAAAGAAACTGCAGAAAAATATGGATATGCACATGGCAAATCTGCTTAGAAATGGAAGATCCATCAAAAACATAAAATCACACAGTAACACAGTTTTAAGCCATTTTCCAGCACGGACCTACAATACCCATTCCTCTTGTTCATTCTGGGCTCAGGCTGGTATGGTGACCTGAGCAGGCTTGCTGGGAATATGGATTAAATGATTCTCTTCCAGAGCCGTAGTCAATCCTCTGGATCCATTTGAAGGCAACAATAATAGCAAGGCCCATGTATTTGAACAGAATATTTGGATTAGATCCCAAAAGAGCTCAGCCAAGTCAATTAGTATCTTTGCTATGTCTCATCTGTATTTGGTTCAGTAATACTTTTTATACATGGCATTTGAGAGCAGTGATTAATGATCAGAATGTGTTTTTGAAATTCTTGAATGAAAGCGGCTACATCAGTACAATGTCTAAATATTTTAATAAGTTTGTCATTTTTTTCTCTCAGTGCCAGTATTTTGTACATTATAAACTCTTCAGCACAGCATGTGACTCCAATCCCATTAAATTTTATTGAGCAACTCAATAAAAATGAGTTAAGTTCCAAAAAGAAAACAAACTTATGTATGAGCACAATGAACAGTTTCGTATGCCCTCTTGTGGGTCTGTGCAAGGATGCCTGGGTGCGTGTGGAGCCCTCCTTACCCCATTGGTGCAGTCTACCCCTTCTTGACGTGTTAGTCACAAAGAAATAACTACAGGAGAACTTCTTATTTCTTGTGCAGCTCGTATTATAGCAGCTGTTTATGTTTGTACAGGCAAGCCTGCATTAGAAAGCACTCCATCTGCCCAAAGAGAGAAATTGAAGGCAACAAATGTTAAATGACTTTCTGGCTCCACTGCTGAGGTTGCTAGAAGAATCATCAGCATTCCCAATATGACATTTGCCATTGGAATATTCTGGTGTGGTTCTGAGGGTACTGAGTCCATCTGGTACTAAGCTAAGCAAATGCAATGTATTTGGGGCCAGTAACTTACAGACAAAGAAAAGTAGTGCTCTCAAGTTCAAGTGCAATATTTGCCTTTAGGAAGACTCTGTATCTCCTTACCTGCTTCTAAAATAATGCTAAGCAAGTAATAAAAAGGTGTTTCATAAACACGAGCCTTTCCTAATAAATTTTAATCTATTTTTAATATTCAAGAAACTTTTTCTCTTTGTTGCTTCTCCTAACCTATAAGGTTGGAGAATTCATGGTCTTCTTTGCTCCTGATGATATCCCATGATACTTAGAGAGAGGAAGAAACAGCTAAAAATAGTGAAACCCTCCTCTCCTCAGCCCCCTGGGAAAATATTTTGGTAAGCCGAGGCAGCAAGCAGGAAGGCTTGAGAAGGAAAGTAAGACATACCTCTCTGAATCTGAACAAACCTTAGGAAAGCATGGCTTAAGAACTAGACTACATTTAAGCTTTTATTTTATATGAATCAATTTGCCTATCCAATGCAAAACACATGTCATAATCCATTCAGGTAATAGGAACAAGGAAGAATCTTTCTGTGATCTTGCTGCTTTCTCTGCACCCAGATGTGACCCTGGCAAATGATCAGAGACTTGCTTTACGTTTTGTTGGTCAGCAGTATGCATCAGTAAGGCTGCCAGGGAACTGCTGTTCTTTCTTCTTGCATTTCCATACTGAGGCAGAATTATCTGGACAATGAGGTATCCGCAAAACAACAATAACAACAAAATCGACTTTATATGGAGCATGTATAGGTGGCAAGATTTTATTCCATGGCTCAGATTTCCCAGATACTAATGATTTTTGGGTGCCATTCCCTTATGATGAGTAGTATGATAACACTAAGGAAGAGGAAGGGGTTAGAGCCTAGGGAGATAATTTTCTGGGAGTATGCATTATTTCAAGTTGTATTTCAAGGGTATGAACAATATCTGACTTCCGTATCAAAAGTGCTCTGCCCATTGGAAGTCTGGTGCCTACAACATGGTAAAAACTCTCAGTTTCTGATTCCTTTTTGCAAACCCTGTCCGACGGTTTTTGGGTGTAATAGCAAAGGTGAGAAAGGACCCTTGCTTTGCAGCCCCATATACGTGTGGTGACAACACCACAATAAGAATTGTTGTACTTTGGTCCTTTTAGGTATCATTTTATTAGAAGAGTCTCTTATTGTAAATTTAGGACAACTTCCAGTGTTGTAAGTGAAAGCATGTCTTTAAAAAATCATGGCTAAGTATATGCATGTCAGTTCTGGGAATCACAGTTTTTTTTCCCCATGGTTTATACAGCACTTATTAAAAACTAACCAACCAACCAACCAATAAACGAACCACCAAAACAAAACAAAAAACTCCAAACAAAACAAAACCCAAGCTCAGAATGAATCACCATGAGTACAGTGAGTGAGAGCACAGCTACAAGTTAGTGCCCTCATCTTTCAGGCCTTCCTTGAGAAAACTTACAATCCTGTATCTCAGGGAAAAAGCTGGATAATGGCTTACCCATCAGGAGTACCTAAAACATTATATGCTTCAGTTCTTTGGAAAGTTCCCCTTTCCTATGTGCTTCATGCTCTGTTACACTGAGGAGCTCATGTAACCAGACATCATGCCATACCCTGGAATCTGACTGTACTAATGTAACAAGCAAATAGCTGTTAGTGTGCAGGCACTATTTTCAAAACCTTGAAACACAATTTAAAAAACCCCCGACCCAACCCAATAAAAAAAAAAAAAAGCCCAAACACCTGACTTCTATCATTGTATTCAAAGGGCATTTTTCAAGAGGACTGTTTCCCAATAGTGATAACTGGAACACACATAAAACCCCCAATTCAGTATATTTTGGTGAAGGTTGAAGTGAACTTTGGTTTTTACCCTTGACCCTGACACTGGGCCCTCTCACTATCTTCAGTGGAATGCTGGTTTCTTCACCTGTTTTCTTAGCTGTTAAATGTGAAACATACTTTCAAGGGGGTCACTCTAACGCTTAGGGTTTTTAAATGATAAAATATAGGTGCTAAGTATTGCATATTTAATAGGAAATTGAATTGCAATTGGGTCTTGAAATACTTTTAACTACATGGAAATAGCAAAGAGTTCCCACAAGCAAAGTATTCCTTAGGTCATGGTTCTTATTTTGATCATGGTACATATGGAAAACTCATCATCATGTATTCACAAATGCTGTAATTTACTGGAGCAGCTGTACCAGACTGGTACACTCTGTGTTTGGTCAGACAGCTCATCTAGGATTATGTACCTTTTCTATAGTCTAGGTTGGTATGGAGGAAGCATGCTTACCAGGCTGGTCAAAGGGAGGCACCCACGTGAGATTGCTCAGAAAAAGCAGCATGTACTTCATCTCATGTTTGGAAAAAGCCTGGAGTAGAAAAAGCAGAGCTGTAGCCTACCTTTCCAAGAATTTTTAATGTCAAGCAAAGCCTGGAGCTAGAAAAACATTTTAATACCAGCCAGCCTGTTATACGCATAAAGCTGGTATTTTACAGGGCATTAAATATTTTTGCCATATTTGTAGTCATTTTCTTTTGTTGGTGCCAATTCAAATACATGCTCATTTTCTAGTCTTTGTTACTTCTGACTAGCTCCCTATTGATAGTTTTCCTTGCCCCACCCTGCAGTTCTCAGGGGCATCTCATTTTTTACATATTTTTCCTCTCTATCTCTTCCTCTTTTCACTGATTTGTTTTCTGTAACATTTAGATCATTTTCAAGTCATTAGTTTCATCTGTTCTTTCTTTCAGTTTTCTTTCTTTCTGGTCTGTAGTCACTTTTCATCACTTCCATTCATTTATTATGTTTTTTTTCTTATCAACTTTGTTTTCTATTTTTGCCTTGTGGAATCTGTATTTATGCCCTAACCTCTCTCATTTAGTACTTTTCTGCTCTAAGGAAAATAAAGTCATAAGATAAAAGTGCATTTCTGTCTCATGCATTCCATTCCCCAGAGACCAGGATTGTTCCCATCCATGCAGGACCTGACTTGTTCTTTGCTGAGGTCAACTATATACCAAATTTTCCAGCCCAGTTTTCAATCTCTGAATCAGAAGGAACAATTCTCATCTCAAGTATGAATTTTTTTTTTTTTGTAATGATCTAAAAATTAGTTTGAGATGGTCATTTCAGATAATTTGTTGGATAGTGATTGATTAAGGTGGGTACAGGAAAGTGAATGGAAACTAAGGCATGATCTAGAGGAGTAACAGCCAAGAAGACTGTTGCCAGATAGCTGTTATTTCCCTGGTATTCACATGCACACTCACCTTCTAATTTCATTGAATTTTGGATGGAAACCATTTTGCTACTGTCAAGATTTTTAAGCTGTGGTGCAAGCAGATTTTTATTTTAATGTACTGAAATGGACAGCTTTGTGTCCCTAATGTTGTCCTTAGGAGGGGCAAAACATTTAAATTTTTGTGAATACAGCAAACCTTGTCTCTGTAAGTATACTGAAACAAGTGTATCCAAACACATTCAGGAGCTTCCCTTATTTATGTATATTTTAAGCGCACAAACTTGAAACATTCAGGCAAAAAGCTCAATACTAACATTATGGAACTGCTTGGGTTTTCATCCTTTTCTTAGCCAATGTGCTACAAATTCTTCTGGCCTATAGACAGGAGTGAAGTCTATAAGGACTCCTTCAAAACTGTGCAGGAGGTAGGTGCAGCAGCACACTCAGCATCTCTGGTCTCAGGCACTTTAAATGTCAGACCACTTATTGTAAGGTGTTGACAAGCGCAGCACAACCATCGCCTCTTGTTGTATCAGATTATAAGGGTAGAAAGAAAGAACTGTTCCCGTTCCCTGACAGAGCAGATGGGAGAGAGAACTCTGCAATGCACAGAAACAGTAAGCCTGGAAGTACTGCCACTATTGCAATGGTTTGCTTTTTCTCAGTGCTGGACTAGCTAACCATAGGGCTGACAGTTGTATGGGAGAGTTAGCATGAGATATAAAGTGCATGAAGCCCTCATAAAAAGTCCTCACCAAGACTTGCCTGACAACTTCTAAATTCCAAATATACAGCAATGCCTTGTGACATGGAGTTAAAAATATATATGAAACCCCTTTGTCTCTCCCTTACAAAAAATGTTTCAAGAGGAACGTGGAGTATTCCTCCACATATATTCCTCCAGCCCATGCTCAGCCGGGCATATTCCTCCAGTCCATGCTCAGCTGGGACTGCTGAGCACAAGGTGAGCTCCCCTTCTGTTCACACCTCCTGACTGGGAGCCAGCACACACATGCAGATCCTTTGCTATAAAGGCACACAGAAGCCCCTAGCGTGGCTTCTCCAGCTGAAGCTGCAGGCAGCCTGACCTTCTTAACTCCCTTCTTTCTGTTGGATCGGGAAGGGCATTCTGCATCTCTGTATGTTTGGAAGAATCTTGTTACAAATTAATAGGAAGTTGCAGTTATAGCTATCTGAAATGTTAGGATGTAATTTTTGTTATTTTTCCCCTTTCTGGCATATGTTTTATTTAACTTCTTATTTGGAAAACATACCTATTGCTCTATACAACCATGGGGACAGACTGTAGTGAAAACTCCATCTGCTGCTTTTGCGTGTCAGATATCCAGAGGCTGACAGTGCCCCAGAACAGCAAAGCTTGCGTGTGCAAGGCAATAAGAGAAAGTTCTTGTAGATTTATCTAAGAGAAACTGTCTTGTAATTCCTAGCAGAGTGAATGTCATGCTGATAACAAAAATCTCAGTAATTAAGGGAGACCTTAGGATATTTATACAAAAATAGCTATGTTGGCAGATGTGTCACTTCAGGTTCTCTGTATATCAGACATTATACTTCTGAAAATACAGAACCTGGGGTGATGAAGCATTCGGGCTGGATGAGAAGATGGAACAAACTCTGGAATTTGAATAGCAAATAATACAGTACAGGAATAACATCTAGTCAAAGTTAAACTGAGGAGACGCTGTTTTCAGAAGGCTGTTGCAATTACAACCTTGCTGAATAGTGGTTTATTTTCTGTGTATGTGAGCAATAAGAGGATTTATTAATCTCTTGCACCTGCAGTTAAGTTGATGTCGTTTAGGGTTATCTTTATGTGTGAGCACCTACAATTCTATTAGTGAAGTACATGTAGCATGCATATTTAATATCTGCCAATGACTTAGAAATTGCTAAGCCCTAAAACTTAGAAATTGCTAAGCCCTNTGAAATATGGAAAAATATTTTTAAAAGGCTAATTAATGTTTTATTTGAGGAAAGATTTGGAAAGAATATGTTTCTCTTTCTTATAGGATAAATGTCCTGTGATTGACTTTTTAATTTTGTCATTGCAAAACCAAAATTTAACAGCTGAGATTTTGTTCAGAACAGAATACAGCTGCCAAAATCCAGTTCTGATAAATCTAGAATCAGCTAGCTAACTTGAGATCTAACACTAAGGTAGTTTAGAACTGTTAACAAAAGACACTGAGAATTCAGGTCCTGAAATTTACCCAGTTGCCCAATGCCAGTAATGATGATGACTGAAGATAATGCATATCTCCCTTTTGTGTGTTAGCATATTATTCAATTGTCAAAAATCATTTGACTCTGTTTCTTGTAATTCTGGTTATCTGAAAACATGAAGTAATGCTGAAAGGATTCAGAATGACAGTGATTCCCCCTCCATTTCACATTGCCTAGGAAACTGATTTACTATCACCAATGTTATAGGGACAGGGAAGGAAATGACATTAATGGTATGTAAGGGAGAAAGTACAGGAAAAGGAAGAATGTTGTCATTAGAAAGAAAGAAAAATCTAATGTACTTTGTCTCGTTATTGCAGCCTCAGTAATACATGCAACGTTTTCAGAAATGCAACGATTGGAGTTTTCTTGGCACAACTGCAAATGCACATACAAGGACTCACTTGTAAATGTCAGTGCTTTTTCTGGAAAATAGCCTACATCTGCAGATATTTTAAAGAGTGGTGACAGAGAAGGTTGTTGCTTAAAACTTCATCTATAATATGGATGTGCCAGATCCTGAAATAAGTGCAACAGTAGACAAAATGCTCTAATTCATGCTGGTCCTACTCTCATGTTGAATTCAAGAGGGGAACATAGAACTTTAAGATGAACCCTGGAATAGAGTTTATGGGGAGCAAAAAAATGCATTTCTCTGGCAAGACTAGGGAGATGCTTAAGTATTAAGATGTTAATGTACATAAAGCGTGGAAATTCATAGGTAATTAAAAGAATCCTGTTGCATTCTGACTATAGGCAAACATTGAAGTTTTCTGATCAAACATCTCCCAGAATATGTTTTCTGAAGTATAACCCAAGACTGTTTGTGTTGACAGAGGTACTGCCCTTGGGAGGTGTTGAAAGCACCTTGGACTTGAAGAATATCCTGAATTTCCACTATCTTCAGTAACAGAAGAAATAGTCAGCACCAGGTAGGAAGTAAAAGAGACCTGATTTATGGTACAAAAATATGCGAAATCTTGAGATATAGCAAAGGGGCTTGTATTCCAAAGTCTTGCAAGTCCTTATGAATTCAAAATGAAGTTTCATTGTTCCTTAGGTGAAAGCTCTTAGGAATATGCCTGTCATCAAGCCCTAAATTAAATCTATCTTATAACAATTTGATTGTATCCATATTAGATTACTCTCCTGACCTTATGTGTGTTCATGATGGTGCCAATTATTCCTTTTAATTCCCCTACATATTTTAATTTAGTACTCTCTGTTAATAGAAGTGCAATGGTTGGGGTACAGAGACTTAGAATTACTCAATTTTACCCATTCTAATCTTTTTAGCCTGTGTATGTGATAGAACTAGAATCACTGCTATGTTTATAGTAGTTATTGTGTATTGCTCCAGATCCTGGAACACCTCCAGTGGGGAAGCTTGCTGCATATCTGATCCTATTCCTAGTAAAGGACATGGAATTGCACCAACACAAATACTAATAGAAGTTCTCTCAAATAAGGGCATCTGACAGACAGCAAATATTTCTTTTGTTTGTGGATGGAAGTAAAGCTCAAGAGGGTTTTAGAGTTTCTGAATCTAGGCTTGGCTGCATGGCTTCAAGAATCATCTCTCACAGACTATGAGTTATGCACCAGGTATAAAAATTTCACCATGCTTTAGGAGCTTGGAAGGGAATAGCACAAAATATATATTTAAAGCACTGTCAAACAGTCAGTTAATGACAAAACATGTTTAGGTGTTAACAAAACCACTTTGGTTGTGGCTTACCTAGGATGCAGTTAATCCACGAGTAGTTCTATGTTGTATCTTTACTGCAACCCAGTTGCTGAGATCCCAAAGCAGAAATGGATTTTCAGAAAGGCAGCTACATTTGGTTGGAACCACAGTGTGGTAGAGAATTAGCTGGACCAAAAAGCCCAACAATCTTATACTGGTGAAAGAAATAGGTAAATAAACTAACTACCTAACAAATGGAAAAATGTGTTCTTTAAATTTTTAATCTGTATGTATCAGAGAGGTGTGGTAGCTCTTTAGTAGAGAATGGGAACTGAACACAGAGGTCTCAGGTGGTCTTGACTGACCCCTTAAATTCTGCAAACCAATCTGGAAGTCCATATATCATGTCAGCTCTTGCAATGAAGTGGGAGGGCAGAGCAGGAGGAGAGGACACAGCAGAACTACATGAGGGTGTATCAAAAGCTGAAGTCAGACACAGAGGGAGCAGAGCAAGCAGCTGTCTGGCACTGAGGGAAGTCAGTGTTTGCTTTCTTTTTATTTTGCCTGCTTGTGTGAACGCCTAATGTCAAAGGCTCTGAATGTATGGGTTGTTGTTTATGACCCACTCTCATGTTTCTGAATGTGCAAGTAGATACTAATTAAAGATAAATGCTTAAGAAGTGAAAGTGAACTGATGATTCTTTAGTTAGTAGTGACTCTTTAGCAAGAAGCTGACACTTTACCTCTTCACAGTTGATACGGTGGAGGGAATGTTGCTGTCTGTACAGCAATCTGGACTCCCTTCATATTCTTTCCAAACAGGCTGTGAGAAAAAAGGCTAGAAAAGCTGTAAATAGAAAAGCTGTTTTGTATATCATCATTGCTTGAGAAAAATAAGTTAAGATTTTTCTCACCTCATTCCTGCCACAAAAGACTTATGGGTGTTTTCCATATGACTGTTTCTAGTGACTGTACATAAAAACTTAGCATGTGATTTTTGAAATGCAGGTAGCAAGAAACAAGTTTGCTTATTTGGACCATAAGTCTCTAGGACTCTTCAAAGAGCCTCCAGCGAGATGATTCACAGTAGTATAAGAGGAACCTTCCTTTGAGTCCCTCAGGGAATTCAAAACTGCACTGGCAGTAATTATTTGTATCGCTTCCTATGGGTTGTTACTTCTTCCTGAGAGATCACTGTCTCTGAGGACTTTTCTCCATGTTTTCCAAGCAAAGTCTCTTCCATGCAATATGTGGGTACTGAAAGCTGTCCTCAGATGGTCTGCAGAATTTCCCAGGCAGGCATTCCTGAAACTGGGATTACAGAATGGTTAATTTGAAGCCGAGTTATAGTTTAAAATAAATTAAGTTCTGTCCACGATGCTTCCGATTTTAACTTTTACACTCAAGTGGTAAAAATCATTGTAGCAGTGCCTACCAGCTGAGCCTGAGGCTATGCAACTTTCTGGTGCATTAAAAAAATTAAAATAAAAAGGTGGTAAAGAGCCATCATGGTTCTTTACACAGGACAGCAGGAAATGGTGTTTCTCAGAGCTCCACAGTGTGCAGGTAGGAAGGTGCAGCGTACCCTGATCTGCCCAGCCAGCAACAGATGCTAGCTGATGAGGACTGTGACTTTGGCATTGGGTCTAGGCTGCTGTTTCAAATGTCGTGGTAGCTGGCCAGTAGCTGTGACCAGCACTAAGACTACAGCTCTGACCAGCTTTGAAGCTACAGAGCAAAGGCAGAGAGTTAGGGGTCTGAATAAGGTGGATCAAGTCACGTGTTTGGTTAAAAGGGAAGGTGGGTCAGTGCAGCTCTGTATGGAGACTGCCTAACTAGCCTCTACATTGCCTGAATGAGAAGTGGTCAACCTGTGTTTATCAATGTTTACACCAGATTAAACCACGTGGCAAAATGCAGGATGGGTCTCTTGCACCCTGACCCCTTGGCCACACTCCTCAAAGGCCAGATGTGTCCCGACCTTTGCTCTGTGTGGGATGTGTCTGGAGTGGAACCAAAGAGAGCTGGAGCTATGGTGTTCGGCTGTCCTGGTTCTGCAGTGGACTGGTGGGGATGTAAACAAGGGTGGGGAAGGGGAGAGCTTCCGCCAGCCGCCAGTCTACTCTCAGGAAGGTGGGAAGCCCAAGAGCCAAAGACATTACCGCATTGTCTTTTGGAACTGACTGAACATGTGCAAAATGACTGTCCTAATGATAAACACTGTAATAAATATTGGCAGGACATGAATCCATCCTCTGCAAAGGCTTCCTTTTTTTAAAGGAAGCTCAAATCACATTTTTCTTTATCACATCTTTAAAGTTTGTTACCCTGCACCCCTCTCTAGATTGCCATACAGTGAAAGAAATGGCTCTTAGAACTGTTTTCTATAGAACTGTAGTAGACATGAATACCAAACAACTTCACAAAACCACTAAATATTTGGCAACCTTCTAGTCTACTGTAATTTTTAAAAAATGCTCAAGACAAATGTTTATGTTGAAGGGGGAAAAAATCTCCAGGACAGAGTTGTCAATTAATGGATAATTCCAGCTTTCCTATATAAACCTGTTCTATAAGCCATACTTCATAAAGAGTGAATATTCTTCTAATTAAAGTTTTCTAAAACCTTAAAACATTTGAATTGTGAGTGGATGCTGCTCTGGCTTTTCTGGCATGTTACATACAGGACGTCTGGCCAATTCTCCAGTCTTCTCTCAGATATGTTACCGATCCAAAATATTTTCACCAGACACCCTGAAGTGGAATCACAAGTTTGCCAATTTCCATTTCATGTATCTTCCTTAGAAAACTGAAAATTACAGCTCATGAGCACTGGCAATTTGATTGCTCAAGATCCAAACTTAATTCACTTGAACAAAATAACAACAAAGATGCAGAAGATGATGCTTTGCCTCTATGAGAAAAAATTGCTTACAAAAACAACAACAAAAAAGTAGTTACGTTATTTCCAACTCAAAAGTTGGAATCCCTGGAGGGATTGGTGCTCTTAAACCACTGATGAAGTACAGATCAACAATTACCAGTAGGCCTTCATTGGCGAAGTTATTGTATTATTACATTGACATTTGCCTGAACCTGCCCATGTCTCCAAAGCAAAAAAGCAATTCTCAGTGTCTTTACACTGTGTAATTTTCAATTTTCTCAATTCTCTGAGCTCCAAGTCAGCACTTTTTTGAGAAACATATATATCAGAAGAAAAGTTCTCAACAAAGGTCTCATATTCTGATTTCCTTGGACTTGACAGCAAGATTTCAAATGCTGTTGAAACTGCCAAAAAAGAAAAATGTGTGTTATAGTATTACAGATGATAACATAGTCCAGTCTGGATTTTCTTTTCCTTTCTAACCGGTGCTGTGAGAGCTTAAGCAATGTTATTTCGCTAGGCCAGGAGGTCTAGGCAGAACTTCATTAAATTACAGCTGAATGACCTGTTTCATGAACTGGGCTCCGCAAGGGAGTATTTGAGAGTTTGGCAATGTAGTGGTCCCACAAGTTGGTTCATTGCTCACTAAAACTGTAGCCTGTGGCATGGACATCTCTTGTCTTCTGGAAAGGAATAATCGTACCTAGATGTGAAATAAGGTGTCTGGTCATCATATTGAAAAGCTCTGCTCTTGGTCAAGTAAAAGGCTTAAACTCCTTACCTATCATCCTTCCCCCTCTATTTATTCAAGACAAATGCCGATCATCCACTCCAGGTACCTCCATGGTACCTAAGGAGTTTGTCTGTGCTGGTTCCAATCTGGGGTTACATGTTCAAGACATCTCGTCTCCCTCCAGAAAATGTTCTGTTTGGAAAGAATACGGAAAATAGAAGAGAGCTGTGGCTTTAGTAATGAATCCTACAGGATATATGATGCTATGGTAATCTGGCTCTGGATGATAAAGATCTAGTTGATATTGCTAGAAATGCTGCAGGAAGCTGGTAAAGATTATTGCTAGGCCAGGTCCAGCACTCCAAGTATGATTGCTCAGAATTACAGGATATTTAGAGCTGAAGACCAAGGAGGGACCGTTTTAGGAACGAGTTCAGATTTGTAGAACCAGGGAGAGAAGTGATAGATGTTTAGAAGAATGCTGGAGTGTAACTAAAGCCCAGAAGTTCCCTAAGTTGAAATTTTAGCTGTGATATTTTGTCCAAACTCATGCTTTGACTTTGAAGGTGCTGCAAATCCCATGTAACTGTAGTCAGTAAGATTTTCAGGAGCTGGATCTTTTAGGGAAATCCCTGCTAGGCAAATCAGACACAATTTGCGGGAAGCGGTACAAGAAGATGAAATACCAAAAGAGCCAAAAGGTATATCAGGTCAGGATTGAACTCTCTGGGTGTGTGCATGGTAGTATCCTGGCTACCTCTGACATTCCTGAGCCTTGCACTGACCTAGTGCTTCTTGAAGCTAGAAAAATTTTTCACAGTCTTTGCTCAGTGCAATGTAGCCATCCCACCAAGAAGCCCAGACAGGGATTGGTAGGGAGGGCATGGGTGATTTCCAGTGAATAATACCCAAACATGCTCTGAATGGTAAGCGTTATGTAATGCATATCATACTGGAAGAGGAATAGGATGATGGCTAGTGAGGGAGAGACTGCAAGCCCAAAGGCATTCATCCAGAATTGTAAAGGAAGGTTATTTTTATAGTACTGTATAGCAGTTTATAAATACCATCAAAGGGTTAAAGTAACTGCTTACAGACAGGTCATAAAAATAAGGGAACCCTGAGGGGTTCCAGGAGCAGCTTTAGTGGTGGGAACATAGTATTTTTATTTGTAATTGGATACAGTCTACATTAGTACAGCAGCCTCTTAATTTTGTGCAATATAAAATGAGAGGGGAGAGTGTCACTTCTGGCTGTGTCATCCCAGCAAGTGCTCTGTGTTCAATAAAGGGCTTCAGTCCTAAAGACTACTAGCACAGCACGTTTCACTGAGAGAAAAAAAATAAGACATTACTTTAAAATGTTAAAAGCATTTATTGCCAAAACATGATCTAAAGAACAGTAACATGCTCTGTGTTCAGGGCAAACGAGAGATGGCATCAGATGTCCAGCCATCACGAATTTCTGCAGGGTGAATGGATGCAAAATTAGTGAAGTGAAGTATGGGCAAATTTTTTTATCTGGTTCCAGGTGGCATAGCTCGTTTCTGGCCAGTGCTCATTCATACTAACTTTTTGGGACTGCTACTCTGATCTGACAGGCTGTACCCCTGTTTGCAGAGCTATTAGTGCCTACACAGCAGTGGAGGGTCTTGCTATGTCCTGTCCTGGCCAGCCTCTGGGACTGAGCCTCATTCTTCTCACTTGAGTGGTGCACACAGACAGGAACAGGCTACCCAGTAGAAAAAGCAGATTATATGGAGGATGATCACAAAGTGCCCAGCTGGAGGTTTGCAGCTGCTAGTAAACATTACTGTTCCTCAAGCGTCTTGTTGCTTTGATAAATGTGTTTCATATGTAAAAGTAACAGGGATTATTTAATCCAAATCCAATCATTCTTCTCCCACATTGCAGAACAGGCACTGTCCTTTCTCCCTCCTAGATTGCCCTACCGCCTCACCGGGCCCTGCAGATGACCTTCCCAGCCACCTCCTGGGCTGCCTGCACTTTGACTGTGCTGGTACTCTACTGCTTATTAGCCATCAATGGGGGAGTTACACATGATTGGAAGGCCAGATGAGAGTAGGTGACCCTAAACCACCAAGCAAAAGCATTGTAAAGCCAGAGCTTTCAAGCCCATAACCTAAAGTGAAGCATATAAATCCATATTTAGGTGTCAAAATAAACAGGGCTCTGATTTTTAAGAGGCATGGGACAACTCGGGTTTTCCACCCAATTCCCCAGAGGCTGTAAATTTGTTCATTTCCTCTAAAAATTTCTCAGCCACATTAGATCTTTAGGAATGGAGTTGCTGTCCTGGCAATCCAGGGAAGCCTGAGAGCATCCCTCAAAATTTTACTGAGGGATAAAATCCAGAAAAAACTTGAAGCCCCTATTCTGAAACATTGCAAGAACTGGGTGCCTGTGTTCAGAAGCAAAACAAAAGCAAGCAAGAGAAAAAAAGTAAAATAAACGCCTCAGATCCTCTCTATTTGCTCACTCTCTGGCCTTGCTAGTCTTCTATGGCTTTTCTCAGAATTGCAATTCCCACGTAACAGCTAGATCCTTGGGGATGAGAGTGCTACCTTGGGAGAGAAGTAGGCTCAAACCCCCTGAACTTGTGTGGCTTCTTTCTGAGTCTCTGTTCCACTTCTTGTGCTGCAGTAGGATACAAAGCACTGTTCTCACCTTGTCCATCTTTTTTTTTTTTTTTCCCTAAAGAAAACAACAGCAGTATTCCCAGTTGCCAAAAGGGACTGATCACATAGCTAAAATGATGAGCTTTCTGCTGTTCTCATGTAATTGTGTCAGTGGCGGGACTATAGCTGCTTCTTTCTTTTGATAATTTCTGTTCATTTGGCTTAAGCAGCTCTTGCTCAACACACTGTTTTTTCTTACTTGTAGTGCTGTGTGTTTAACTTTTCACCGTCCCCTGAGTAAAGATCTCACTTGGGGCTGTGAATTGCTGTCCTGAAAAGTCTGTGCCTAAAAATCAAGGCAGCGAATATGTTCCCTTTTAGAACAGATCCTAACACCTACTTGTCACCATCTGAAAGAAATCATAGCCTAAAATGCTTCCCTAGATCCTCTCTAAGATCAGCTGAGAGAGGCAGAGGCCCCTTCCTAAGAGCAATTCTGTCCAGTTATCTCAGATACCATTCTGTTGGAAAGGGTAAAGTGACCTCCGTTCATCACTCCCACCACTGACAGAGGAGGAAACCTAGACAACTAAACTGGATTAAAAAAACTTATTGTTGGGTAAAGTAAGTGCTAAAATTCCATCCCCAGGGTCTGAGGGGAATTACTTCCGATTGCATTCCTTCTTCTAGTCTTTCTGACTGAAACCTTTGTCGGGTATCAGCTTTTTTGCTTATTAGACAACTAGTTAAAACTATTGCAATTCTATGTTACTTTTAGTCTCTATGCCTGATTGGTCTTAGAACTGTGCCAAATACCACTGATGGATTTAGCCACTAACTTTCTCTTAAGCCATTTCATAAAGAGCCCAATAGAGACCCAGCATTTGAACTTCCCACAGTTGCTCTTCCAGCTCTGGTGCCACCCCATCTACTTCAGATCTGTCTCAGGCACGCAGTAAGGAAAAGTGCTAACACCATGAGCAAAGATACTGTATCCTCTTTGTATCCTCTGTGTAGCATGATCCTCAAGCTGGAGGGAAGGGATGCCATCCAGAGGGACCTAGATGGACTTGAGAGGTTGGCCTGTGCAAACCTCATGAGGTTCAACAAGGTGAAGTGCAAGGTCCTGCATCTGCTTGGGGCAATCCCAATAACAAATACCAATTGAGCAAAGAATGAATTGAGAGCAGCACTGAGCAGAAGGTCTTGGGAATGTCAGTTGATCAGCAGCTTAATATGCGATGACAATATGTGCTCACAGCCTAGAAAGCCAACCATATCCTGGGCTGTTTCAAAAGAAGCATGGCCAGGAGGTTGAGGAAGGTTATTCTGCCCCTCTACTTTGCTCTCATGAGGCCCCATCCAGAGTACTGTGTCCAGCTTTGGAGTCTCCAACATAACAAGGAGAGGGACCTGTTGGCCTGTTGGAGCAGGTCCAGCAGAGGGCCATGAAGAGGATCAGAGGGCTGGAGCACCTCTCCTATGAAGACAGGCTGAGGGAGCTCGGGTTGTTCTCCTTCTCCAGGGAGACTTTACAGCAGCCTTTCAGTACGTAAAGGGGGGCCTACAGAAAAGATGAGGAGACACTCTTTATAGGGGTTGCAGTGATAGGACAAGGGGTAATGCTTTTAAACTGAAAGAGGGTAGGAGTAAATTCTTTACTGTGAGGATGATAAGACACTGGAACAGGTTGCCCAGAGAAATTGTGGATGTCCCATCTCTGGAAATGTTCAAGACCAGGTTGGATGGGGTCTAGTGGGAGGTGTCCCTGCCCATGACAGGGGGATTGGAACTAAATGATTTTTAAGGTCCTGTCTAACTGTAGCCATTCTGTGATCTATGATTTGATGATTCTCATGGCTCCTGCCATGTATAACATCTCCTGGATACTGTTTCCAGTCAAGAGGGAGATCACTAACCTTTGCTGGGCTTAGCACTGAAGTGGCTGTAGTTTCAGGACACTGTAACTGTTAGCTTGATGTGCTTCCATTCACTGCTTACATTTCTGCATCATCTGTATCCAGGGTTATTGGGCACTGCGCTGAGTCTAGCACCATGGCTTTAGCTATTCCCCTAAACTGCAATAAAAGTAAAACAATACAGCCAATACTTTGATGTTTCTTTCTTACTAAATCCATGGAAACATGGCTCTTACCAGTACTGGAAATTTTCCCAACAGCCCTCCTCATAAAATGGAATATCTAATTAACTAACAGTGTCAGTATTTTAAAAATTTATTTTCCCACCAGTACAATTAATTTTTAGGTGCTCAGAGATGACCTTTGTATGCACAAAGCAGGATCATGAATAGACACCTAAGGAAATGGGGAATTTGTGAATTACTGATCAGTATATAAAAAACAAGCACTCTTTTCCAGTGGGCCAAAAAAGGCTTGACAGGCAGACAAAGCAAATAATTCCACTCATTCCTTCAAGTCAAAATATAGATCAGTGCAGACACTGCGCTGAACATAAAGTTCTTCAGAAATATTTCAGGTTAATGGTTTTGCAGCATTCTCTCCAGTACATACTCACTAATGCTCATTAACTTAATGCTTCAGACTGATACTGTGAATTACTGATTTTATTCACCGTAAGATGCTGCACTACATTTCTAGGTTCCTCCACAGTCAAAAGTTTGGCCATGTATTTCTTTCAGCCTTGAGAGAGAAAGGCTAACAGCTCTGAGAAGCTGTACTATAACAGCCCCAACATACACACCTACAAAGACTTTTCGATGCAACGGCTGGAAACATTGTACTGGGCTATACCGATCCACTTGTAGAATCTACCCCAAGACATGGAGACAGCAGAAACAGCTCAAGAAATGGGGGTATATGTTGAGGACCAGGCATAATAGACAAGGGCCCCTTAGAACACTACTTCACAGAATCACAGAATCACGGGGATTGGAAGGGACCTTGAAAGATCATCTAGTCCAATGTTGACAAAGTTATCCTGAAAGGCCATGCCAAAACTATAAGTAAAATCCAGTTTTCACAATGCCCATTCCAACACTGTATATCCTGTATTTTACACCCTCCTGTGCGTTTTTAGCAGATGGCTTCTGACTATTACCTTGCTGATAAGTGGGTACTTGAAAACTCAGTACAGAGAAGGTGGTCAGGGAACCAGTGTTCCGAACATATTAGGAGAGTGTCTGTACTAAAAGAGCTTGTTAAAAGATCTGAAAGTGATGACAAAGTTGATGTCTTACTTGAGTCAGTTCTGGAAGAAAGAATCCTCCCTTGGCAATTATTTTCTTCTTGCAGCATTTAAGCACAGCAGTTCTCAATTGGTCTCTCACCATTAAATTGTCACTTCAATTGTCACATTTGCAACAGTACGAGTGTCTTCTGAATATGAGAACATGTACTTATATAATAGAGTCATAGAATACCAGGTTGGCAAAAGCCCAGTCCCATCACCCTGTTGTAGCTGAATCTTAAAAGTGTCCGGTGATGGAAAATCTACCACTTNATTAAATTGTCACTTCAATTGTCACATTTGCAACAGTACGAGTGTCTTCTGAATATGAGAACATGTACTTATATAATAGAGTCATAGAATACCAGGTTGGCAAAAGCCCAGTCCCATCACCCTGTTCAGCTGAATCTTAAAAGTGTCCGGTGATGGAAAATCTACCACTTCTGGGAAGATTATTCCAATGGCTGATTGTTCTCACTGTGAAAAATTTTGCTTTTCTGTCCAATCAGAATCTCCCTGGGATTAACTTAACTTCCCCTCATCTTTTACATGTAACTCCTTGAAAAAAGGGAGACTCCAGCTTTGTAGCCACCCTTTAAACACTGGAACATGGTGATAAGCTCTCCTCTAAACCTACTTTTCTAATAATGAACTAACGCAGTTCTCTCAGCCTTTTCTCATATGGCAGCCTTCCCAATCCTTTGACCGTCTTTGTGGCCTGTCTCTGGACTCTCNGTTATTGGGCACTGCGCTGAGTCTAGCACCATGGCTTTAGCTATTCCCCTAAACTGCAATAAAAGTAAAACAATACAGCCAATACTTTGATGTTTCTTTCTTACTAAATCCATGGAAACATGGCTCTTACCAGTACTGGAAATTTTCCCAACAGCCCTCCTCATAAAATGGAATATCTAATTAACTAACAGTGTCAGTATTTTAAAAATTTATTTTCCCACCAGTACAATTAATTTTTAGGTGCTCAGAGATGACCTTTGTATGCACAAAGCAGGATCATGAATAGACACCTAAGGAAATGGGGAATTTGTGAATTACTGATCAGTATATAAAAAACAAGCACTCTTTTCCAGTGGGCCAAAAAAGGCTTGACAGGCAGACAAAGCAAATAATTCCACTCATTCCTTCAAGTCAAAATATAGATCAGTGCAGACACTGCGCTGAACATAAAGTTCTTCAGAAATATTTCAGGTTAATGGTTTTGCAGCATTCTCTCCAGTACATACTCACTAATGCTCATTAACTTAATGCTTCAGACTGATACTGTGAATTACTGATTTTATTCACCGTAAGATGCTGCACTACATTTCTAGGTTCCTCCACAGTCAAAAGTTTGGCCATGTATTTCTTTCAGCCTTGAGAGAGAAAGGCTAACAGCTCTGAGAAGCTGTACTATAACAGCCCCAACATACACACCTACAAAGACTTTTCGATGCAACGGCTGGAAACATTGTACTGGGCTATACCGATCCACTTGTAGAATCTACCCCAAGACATGGAGACAGCAGAAACAGCTCAAGAAATGGGGGTATATGTTGAGGACCAGGCATAATAGACAAGGGCCCCTTAGAACACTACTTCACAGAATCACAGAATCACGGGGATTGGAAGGGACCTTGAAAGATCATCTAGTCCAATGTTGACAAAGTTATCCTGAAAGGCCATGCCAAAACTATAAGTAAAATCCAGTTTTCACAATGCCCATTCCAACACTGTATATCCTGTATTTTACACCCTCCTGTGCGTTTTTAGCAGATGGCTTCTGACTATTACCTTGCTGATAAGTGGGTACTTGAAAACTCAGTACAGAGAAGGTGGTCAGGGAACCAGTGTTCCGAACATATTAGGAGAGTGTCTGTACTAAAAGAGCTTGTTAAAAGATCTGAAAGTGATGACAAAGTTGATGTCTTACTTGAGTCAGTTCTGGAAGAAAGAATCCTCCCTTGGCAATTATTTTCTTCTTGCAGCATTTAAGCACAGCAGTTCTCAATTGGTCTCTCACCATTAAATTGTCACTTCAATTGTCACATTTGCAACAGTACGAGTGTCTTCTGAATATGAGAACATGTACTTATATAATAGAGTCATAGAATACCAGGTTGGCAAAAGCCCAGTCCCATCACCCTGTTCAGCTGAATCTTAAAAGTGTCCGGTGATGGAAAATCTACCACTTCTGGGAAGATTATTCCAATGGCTGATTGTTCTCACTGTGAAAAATTTTGCTTTTCTGTCCAATCAGAATCTCCCTGGGATTAACTTAACTTCCCCTCATCTTTTACATGTAACTCCTTGAAAAAAGGGAGACTCCAGCTTTGTAGCCACCCTTTAAACACTGGAACATGGTGATAAGCTCTCCTCTAAACCTACTTTTCTAATAATGAACTAACGCAGTTCTCTCAGCCTTTTCTCATATGGCAGCCTTCCCAATCCTTTGACCGTCTTTGTGGCCTGTCTCTGGACTCTCTCTCACCTGCCCATATCCCTTTCACAAAGCATGAACAAAAATGGTACACAGTGTTCCAGATATGGCCTGACAAGTGCTGAGTAGAGCGGGATAATGCCTTCTTTACCTCTGATGGTGATGCCCTTGTTGATGCAACCCAGCATCCTGTTGGCTTGCTTTGCTGTAACAGCTCCCTGTTTACTCATATTTAGCTTGTTGTCCACCAGACCGCCCAGGTCCTTTTCCAAAGAGATGCTCCCCAGCCAGGTAGATCCCAGCCTGTGCTGCACTCTTGGGTTTTATTTTCTAAGGTGCAAGACCTTACACTTGTCCATGTTGAGGTTCTTTTAGCCCACTCTTCAAGTCTATCAGGTGGCTGATCTCTCTTCCAAAGTGTCCACTTCCCCACTCAGTTTGGTATCATCATCAAACTTCTTAATCCCACCATCCAGATCATTTACAAAGATATTAAACAGTGTTGGACCTAGTATAGATCCCTGGAGGCACCCACTTGTGACAGGTTGCCAGTTTGCAAAGGAATTATTTACCACCACCCTCTGGGTGCAGCCTGTCAGCCAATTCCTTACCCACTGGGCAGACCACTTGGTTTAGACTGTAATGTATCAGATTCTATGGAATGAGGTAGTGGGAAACTGTATTGAAAACCTTGGAGAAATCCAGATAGAAAATGTCCACTGCCCACCCCTCGTCAACCAAGCAGGCTACTTTGTTGTAGAAGGCAATCAGATTTGTCAAGCTTGATCTGCCCTTTGTGAATCCACGCTGGCTTTTCCCAGTCATGACCTTAATTTGATTTGTGATAGCCCCCAGAGGATTCATTCTGTAACTTTCCCAGGGACTGAAGTAAGAATGATGGGCCTATAATTTCCTGGATCCTCCTTTAAGTCTTTCTTGAAGATAGGGGTGTCGTTAGCTTTCTTCCAGTTTTCTGGAATACCCCCCAATCCCCATGTCTTCTCAAGGATTATGGACAGCAGTCTCGCAATGATCAGCCAAGCTCTCTTAACACCCTTGAGTGGATACTGTCAGGGCACATTGATTTGTAGGGGTTAAGCTCCTGTCATAGTTCACATACCCACTCTTCTTTTACTGACAGTAGGTCTGTGTTTGCATCAACCTGGATTTTTGTTCCCAAGGCCTGGGACCCACTTCTGTAAAGACAGAAGTGAAGAAAGTGTTGAGAACCTCTGCTTTTTCAGTGTTGTTGGTGAGTAATTCACCTCTTTCTCACTCTTTCAGTTTAAAGCTCACCTCACTAAGTGGGCCAGTCTGCCACCAAGAATTCCCTTGCCTCTTCTGAATGGGTGGGTCCCATCCCTTCCTAACAGCCTGTAATCATTAAAGAACATCCCATAGTCCTAAAAGCCAAAATATAGCCAATATACATATCTGATGTTAAAATTATAGCTAACATCACTGGAACTGCGGTTTTTGTTGCGGCTACTAAGAAGGTGTGTTAAAATCCATTCATCAAAAGAGCCTTGTCTGCCTATAGCCAGTGCTATAAAGGCCAGTTATCAAAAATCACTACCCTTGAAATCCAGGTTCCCTGAAGGAGAGGCACGCAGCAGTGCTGTTTCCAGAGGAGCTCCTGTCATCTGCACAGGCCATTTTCCCCTCTAAGTTATTTTAATACACCCAGCATTTTATATGTGACAGGTGTCAAATAGCATGATAGAAACATCTTAATAGTTCTGTATCAGCTAAGCAAGGGGTTATGGGCATTTGTGGCCATCACACACAAAATCCAGAAAATGGCTAAAATTCTGTATTTTCCTGCACTAGCATTAGCTGCTTCTAACAGTCAATGGATTCTCCGTAAAGTCTTTCTGATTTTATTCTCTGTTTGTCATCTGGCTTTATCTTAAGATATTAGCAATACCTAGCTTGTGTATAGTGCTTTAATCAGCAGGTCTCGTGGTCCTTTGCTGAGAGATCAATGTCATTTGCTCTGAGAAATGGAGGTATTTGGTTTAATAAAGTTGGAACCATCCTTTCTGTCCACTGGAAGGAGGCAGAGTTTCTGTGTGGAAAATATAACAGATGATCTATGATTAAAGGCTGCAGTAGAATGCCTGCACACAGGAGAGCCACGTTCATGTTCATCAAGCAGTGTTTGATTCTGACATTCCCTCGTGTTTTAGTGCTTGATTTCCTTGTCCTAATAATGTTGTTTTGGATATTTTCTTTAATCAAAAGTTCTATATACATATTGTGCTATGTTTTCCTAGTTTAAATCTACTCAAGTGAATTATAATAGCATAAAGCTGGAGCAACAGGCCTAGACTGTATAAACAAATCTTTGTTTTGATGTTGATGAGTGATAAACCAGCATTTAGAATAAGTTTCAAAATATCATTTAGTTATTAGTGCCACTGATAACTAACTAGAGACTTCTGAATATTTTCATAGTATGAAGCATTTCTTGATAGAAACTCTTGTTCAGGAAAATGTTACAGCATGTTCTTGAGTTCCACAGAAGACAAAGCACATCCTTTTCTGAACCAGGGCCAGAGACTGTCTCATTCCCTCTTGCCCTCCCATTCACAATCACATAATGTCTCTGTACCAACTCAAAACATTGTATACATGGAAAATTGTGTGTGTTCCATTACAGGCAGTTATGGATAAGTGGTTCTGTCCACTCTGAAAGAAATTAATCATCCTGTCTACATTTGGTCTTTGTTTCATCTGCTTCTCCCATCTGTTCTCTTCTTCTCTTCCACCTCCCTCTGTTTTAGCAGAGTTTCTCAGTTCAGCTGAGATCAGATGTTGGCCCAGCATGTGCTGGCAAACTTTATTGTATGTGTCTTTACGTGGTTTTGTTCAGGGGCTTGTTTTCTTCTTTTTAAATCTCTTCCTCTAAAAATGGATACAAGTCTCAGACCTCATGGTCTTCCTTTTGTGGGAAGCCATAACACTTTCCCCTAAAGGTGACAAAGTGATCAAGGCGGTTTTAACGTAAACGTGACTGATGGAGCCTCTCTGAATTCAGCTTCCAGTTTTATGGGCAAGACCTTGATAGAAAGCCGTGTTGAGGGAACAGAATGTGGACTCTTTGTGAGGCAGGGCTTGGAGGCCTTATGCCTCTCTCAGCTCACACTCCAGAGCAAACTTTGCACCACATCAAGTGCTTTGTATATATTCTTGAGAGTATGGCCAGATGTGGCAGTTCTATTTGTTTTACTTAGGTATACATACTCTGTTCATGTAGCTCTGAATACAAACACTCATCAAAGTAGATGAAATAGATTAATTCCATCCATAATGGAAAAAAGCTTCTAAGTCAGTGGTTTTATGTCTTTTCTAATTCCAACATTTCTGTATGGATTAACCCATACAGTAAGCAACCAGTTTGCTTCCTTTCTTCATCTGCTATCTTCAATATATATAGAAAAATCTAACAGACCAAATATGTCATGATTCACTTGGAATGTCACTTAGAGTTTCTGAAGGGTCATGCAATTCTGCCTTGCTTGACTGTTCTTGCTAAAAACCCACGAAATTTCTGCACATGCATGACATTTGAGGACTATTGTAGGTTTGTGGAACAACTTGATGCATTCCAGAACCAAGCACACTTGTAACAGTCATATGCAAAGCCATAACTCTTGCTGGTGCGTTTGGAAAGTGCAATGTTTTCCAGTACAACTGGAGGATCCAATTCTGCTCTTTATAGCGTTGCTGAAAAGTGAGAGTAACTCCACTTGAAATCAGCAAAATTGTGACACTGGAGTAATGTAAAAATCAGCCATTGGCTTCTAGACATAACTTTTTCATTTTGTACAGTAAAACTCTAAAAAACCCAACCCTGAAGGCTGCAACCCTTTGTTTTTTTGCCTGATCCCACTCACCATTCCTTCAGGCAGTTCCTTCTAAATTCATCTGGCCTCTCATGGGCACCGAGCACTGGTTTCATTCTTTCATTAGATGCATTACTCTTAACTATTCATCTTTATCCCAGACTGCCCAACACATAGCCCTTCTCAATTTCCTGAAGTGGGTTTCTTCTTCCATGCTGTTAGTTACTGGAAGTCATGTGGTTAACAGAGCCTTCCGGCTTTAAGTTCCTATACACGGTCTAGCGTAATTTTGAGTTGTCCTCAGCCCAGCTAATAATCACTAGGAGCTGGGAGTAGTCTGACCATGCTCTGTGGGGCAAGAGCCCTCAGAGATCACAGCTACTAGAAAAACACGAGGTTTATTAAGTATGTGTGAAATGCATTTTTAAAAGAAGCTTTCACAAAGACAGCAAAAAGGACTCCTGGCAGGAGTGCCCCTTACCCTGCCAAATTTTATATATGTGCTTTAAAGCATTAAACAAATTGCATACAAGAAATTATCTCACTTTTTTATATATGGGCAAAACTTATTTTTCCCTAACTTTCTTTTCAGAAACGACTGAACCATGACTCTTGAAATTTAAAAACATATGAATAATAACGGCCTGGAGCAAACACCAGGCATGGAAAATTTCAACTGAACTTGAAAAGGTTTAACTAACTTATAACGGTGTCTTATAACATTAAATGTTAAAAGTCTCTTAATTACGGCAGAATAACGGTGAGGCAAATCCAGTATTTCTATGGAGGGTTGATTAGGCAATGAATAACGTGACAGGAGGAAGAAATAAAAATAAATGAATGATCAGTAGTAATAGGTAGCACACACAAGCTATGGGAGTTGTAGAAAAGTTTAGAAATCACTTTGGAGTTTGATTGTCTTAATATATTATTTTCTAATCACAAGAAATGCTAGTGGCAGATTTAATAACCTTTAACCACATCTTTCCTATAGTAAAAACAATATAAACCACACTGTAATGTTGTAAAAGTAATGATAAAGTGAGGAATGCTTTCAAACATTCAACTCTTTTAATGGGTAAGGAATAATATTTTGGATGATCTTTTGACTTTGTCATTCCAATCTGATGTTTTTCTAAACCAGGCTAATGTATGGCAGTTGACTCTCTGGAAGGCACTCCTATTGCAGTGGTAGAAGACAACATGCTTCCCATCCATGGCAAAGAAAGCTCTCCATTATAGGAAACAAAGCTACCTGTAAATCAACCTTTCCAATGCATCATAGTGTATGGTTTGTTAGATTTGGACAACACTACTAGTGTACATCTGGGCTTCTCTTGCGCTTGGCTTTCCCATCTATTTCACCTGCACTGGATGCATCCTCTTTTCTGTTGCTGAAATGAGATTGCCTTTCTTTTCCTTCCAGATGAGCAGTCACCAGCTGAAGTTCTTTGTCTAGCAGTTTACAGGTAGTATTTCTTTCTGAGGAGCAAAGTGTGTTAGCAATAAAGATGGGATAACCACTTACTGTCATGTTCTGTACTATATACCTACACTGTGGCTTATGAAAGACTGGGTTGTCAGTCCAGAACCTACCAAATCCACAGAATTTCCCTGTTTCTTGAGATCTGCTCTTGTCTAGGATTCAGGAGTAACTCTTTACACATAGTTTTGGTCCCTCTTGTTTTCTGTTTGCAGTGCAGATGATTCATATGGATGTGTATCCATACGAATGAAACACTTTGGCTTTCTCATTAGACAATTTTTGGATACAATAAAATAACCTGGGATTAATTCTGTCCTTTCTCACATGTTCTTGGAAGAGTTATTTGTGTCTTTAGGGGAGTATCAGCCCAGGCTAGTCTCTTCCAACCAATCTGTTCTGCTGTTCTGTTCTGTCAGCCATATTTGCTCCCTTAGCCTGTACTATGTGCTTCCCCCTAGATCCTAGAGCTTTATCTTAATAGAAAAAAAAATAAAATAAAAAATCAAACACCAACCAGCAGTAACCTGAGGCTCTGCACAAGTAGCTGTAAATCCAGAAGGACCTTCAAATAGAATTTCTGCATTTTCAGTAGTAATGAGTTAGAACATACAATAGTACCAAAAATTTGTATTTTCTTCTGTTGAAATAGAAAGGAATAAGTCTCAGCTCACACAGGGTATAGTCCGTTAGGCAACATGGCCTGTCTGAAAGTCTTTATGAAAGATGGAGTTTTGTGGTATACCAAATGCAGAACATTCTGACAAAACAGTAGAAAAGCATATTCCAAAGAAAAGAACGTAGTTATATTTAATTCCCTGAGAATATTTCTCTAGGTTTAGGCTTAATTTGTTCTCCAATATACTTTTCCCCAAAAGGCTTAATTTAATTTAATACTGTCTCTTTAACACGAAACAGTGGAATACATCATAATACTTTCCCACTTGCCAAGATTTGCTTTTCCAAATATGCGCATTTATTGAATGAGGTAAAACTAGATTGCTTTCTAGTTGGCGCAGCAGGCATGGCAGATATGTCTTTAGAAGCTCCCTGGTAAATGGTTCAGACCTTCTGAATCCTGCATGGTCTAGCACCTAAGATGTTGGGGGGAAGAGACAGTGATGGTCTAAGGAATATTTATCAACAGAGAGAAATTTCAAAAAATTGGGTTAGTTTTCACTAGGTTGTTGTGCTACCGACCTAGCCAGACATGACACAATACATTTCAACTGGTCTTCCAGCTGAGACATGTTAATTATCTGCTGATTTATTTATAGGATTATTATTATTTTTTTTACAATTGGACATGTTCTCACAAAAGACTATATGTACTGCATATCAGCCAGTGTTGCTTTTTCCACTCTCAAGCAGAAAGTTGCATTTTCTGTGAAATACTTTAGTGTCATTTTCAACCTGATGTAATTTTGATGGCAGAGGGATGGTTGTATAACCAAAAAATTACAAGAGGCATCAGGTGACCTACACAGTAGTGGCTGCATACAGTCCTTATGAGTGATCGTTACCATTTCAGGAGCTGATATCCCTAAGGACTATGCTCTATTTTACCCAAGGTGAAAAGTCAGGGGAAAGGACTGTGACCATTACTTTAATAAAAAAACCAACTCACAGTAAATTTAGTATAAGCAACAATTATCCTCTTGATTTCCAACATTGGATGGTCAGTTTATTAATCTTTGTGCTTTTTTTCTGCTTAAGGAAAAAATGGCTTCTTGCAGTAGAGTTTCTTTGTATATGCTCCTTCTCTTTCACATCCTTTTAAAGCCTGAGACCTTGCCTTTGGTTTCACTTGTGTTTGGATTTTACTCATCGGGCTAATTTAAAAAATATACATCTGCTGTTAATGGGTCATAGTCACCTCTGTGCACCAGGAACAGCAAGCAGTCAGTAATCCAGGATAACTTGTTATTTAACCCAGATTTACAGCTGCATATTGTCAGTGGATTTCCCCTCTCAGCTTGGTTGTGCTGCAGCAGTGCTTTTCAAAGTGAAGGTCATGGTCCCCCTGAGGCCTGTCGAAAGGATCAAAGAGTGGGTTGGAAGTTGCAGGAGAAGTGGTGTTAATCACTAACAGCCCCAGCTGTGGTTCCACTAGTTTTGCTTTGACTGGTGATGGTGCAAGCAGTCGTCCTCTCCTTTCTCAGCTGTCAACTCCTCTCCTGCACACCAGTATCTGGGTGGCTCCAGAAGGCGTCTGTGGAGCTGCACCACTGTGAACCAGATCAAGGGGTTGACCTGGCTGATTAAATGCTCTGCCAAGCAAACAAGCATCCTGTCACAGTCAGATCTGTTTCCAATCCCACTGTGCAGCCTCAAACTACAAAAGCGTCTGTTGGCTTCGTACAGGCTGCAGCACTGGGCAGGAACAAGCAGCTCTGCAGAAGGGAGTGTACAAGCTGTGGACACCAGTTTTAGCAATATAGCCACTGATTGGGAGCAGGTAGCATCAGATCATTCAGGGTAGGGGTAAGAGGAAGCTGTAACTACTTGCTGCTGTTTTTTAGACCAGCCAGGAAGCTACTAATTGACTTAACTGTAGACAGTTTGTCTGCATGGAAGATGTGAGCATTTAACTAATACAAGATATACCAGCAGCCATTCTGGGTCAGAACAATGTTCTTAGTAGGACTGTATCCTGCCTCGAACACGAGCCAAGAAGTGTACAAAGAAAGCGGGCTTACATAGTACTTTCCCCAGTATCCTCCCTGCTGCCAGCCACTTGCAGTCTGGTGACTTTCTGAGCCACATGTGGTCGAATTTAGCAATCATCAGTGGATTTCTCTTCTATTAGTTCCTACTTCCCTTTGCACCCATGTAAAATGTTACTATCTGCAATTCCAAAGACAGTTTATGCCTTCCTGCAGCAATTGCCACAATTGCAACAAGTCCTTGCTTCTCTGTCCTGGAGGAAATGAACTGCAGCTCACTAATGGAGTCCCACCAAGAGAGATGAGGCAAAAGGAATGGATGGAATTGCCACAGTGCCAAAAGGTTACACGGAACTCTTTTGATTCAAAAGAAGTAACCCGATCAATGTGTACATGAGTAGTCTTTTCAATAATTTAAGGGAACAGATCCTTTAGCTAGTGAGCATAGGTTTATCTTTACAGAATTTGACAGCAGCAAATTGCAATTGAGCTTAGCTTTCTCAGTGTCCGTCTGCTGGCTTGTAGCAACTTCTGCTTTTGGGAGCGTTCTAGGGGAGGGAACTGAACAGCAATGCATAATAATTGGTTCCATGCATAATCATCACAAAATGACAAAGTGACTAGCTTAAATTGGCACATGATGAGTCATTTCTTAGCCAAACCCTGGCAGAGCTCTCTGGTCATTGATCAAGTATTTCAAGATCCAGAATTCAGTGTTTAGTTTTTGCTCATTGGATTAAAGCCCTGCCAATCTAATTTCTGCCAAGGATCCATCAAGATTTTGTGATGAAACTTTGCAAACAAGGTGAATAAATTCTTCATGCAGGTACACTTGTCTCTTCTTAACAATGACTATTACCTGGATAAGTATACAGTACAAGCATAAAACCAGCCTCATTTAGCTTCCAATTTCTGTAGGTTGTTGATTTGTTTTACCAGATATTGGTTGAGGTACATCATCAGCAGAATGTGTATGAGCTTTCCTTTCGGTAAATTCACATCACAACGTCCATTCCTATCTCACAGTAGCAAAAATGTGCTGTTCAGGGACTCATTTATTTTCTCTTACAGTCAGTATCTAAGACTGTGAAAAACAGCAGTAACCTTCACATCACCCATGAGGACAGAAGCAGGGAGAACTCAGAAATACCAAGTTGATGATTTCTAAAGTGCATCTGATCTGTGTCATGATAGATGTACGCATACAACTGGTACCAGAGAGGAAACATGTACTGTAACAGGTGCATTAAAAGGTGTTTTGGGATTCAGTCTCCATATTGATTTAAGCATTTTCAAAATTCTATGTGTGTTTCCAAAATGATATATTTGAATTTAATCTATCTAGTACTTCTGTATTTCACAGCTCTCCAGTCTCTTTGTGTAATTAATATGCAACACACTTCTGCAAGATGCCTCAGAGTCCTGTAGCCGTGCTCTTAATCTATATGTAATGATAGGGCTGACAGTGGACAAGGGCAATGGATTAGAACTAAAAAGATACGAGCTCTCTTTCCAGCTATGCTGCTAACCCTCTAGAGGATAGAAGGAGTGTAGCTATCCTTCTGGCGCTCACTTATTCTTTCTTGTCTTTAGGACGGGGATAGAAAGAGTATAACCATAAGCCTCAGTGAAATGGATTGATGGAAAACTGAGCTAATAAATTTTACTGTAAGATTTAGCATTGTGGACTATTTTTGTAGGCTCTCACTCATCACTCAGACCTAGGATAGCTTCTCATCTCTGTGCTCCAGGTACCTATCCTGGCTGCATTCTTACTCCCAGGGACTCCCACTGTCACCCCTCCTTGTTAGAAATGCAGGGAACTGTGGGTGAAAGATGATCAGAGCCAGGTCACCAGGCTGGGAGGTCAAGGTACCAGGACTGTGAAGAGTCCCACAGAATGTACCTGATACAGGTATTGACTGCTGCAATCACGCATGCTAACTACACGCATACACACATATACCCACTGAATGTATACATGTATTTATACCTTGCTTTTCTTAGCCCATTGAGTCCAGAGATCAAGACTCCTGCATTTTCCCCACTGCCTTTATTAGGGAGGGGATGAAAAGAAGAGATGCAATTAAAGTTATCTTTTTCATTGGCAGCTGCAGGGGCACTTTGTTTAAGTATACTTGTGGCACAGAGAATGCATTCAGGAAATATCTGACATACTGTCTTTTGGGTGGCAGCACCTGGGGTCATCTTAATATCTGGCAAGCAGGAATGATATAGCTATGACATAGTTGCTGTGAGCAGCTCTTTGCCTGTTGAATTGGGGACCGAAAATGCCAGCATTCGCTGCTGTAGAGAACGGCAGTCCCTTTAGTAAGGACTGCGTAATAGGATGAAGTTCTTATAACCTCTGGGACCCTCTTTGTTCAGATTGCGGGCTCTGAAGAGCAGTGAACTTGAAAAGGCATGAAGGCAACAAACCTTTTGGTTGTTGAAAAATGTCTATGTACTGAAGGTAAATGTAATTTTGTATTTTTACTGCTCTTGGTCCTCAGTCTCCCTCAAGCACCACGTCTAACTTCTAGAACCTGAAGAACTTTTAAAGTTATCTTTTAATCACAGACCTTTTCTTTCAGTTTCAGGCTATTTCCCATGTGTTCATTTGCTCTAAACTGCATTGACCAATGTCTATAAATACTTGAAGTATGGGTGTTGAGAGAATGAGGCCAGTCTTTTTTCAGTGGTCCCCAGTGAGAGGACAAGAGGAAATGGGCACAAACTTGAACATAAGAAGTTCCATCTAAACATGAGAAGGAACTTCTTCGCTTTGTGGGTGGCAGAGCCCTGGAACTGGCTGTCCAGAGAGGTGGTGGAGTCTCTGTCTCTGGAGACATTCAAAACATGCCTGAACACATTCCTGTGCAACCTGCTGTAGGTGGACTTGCTTTGGCAGGGGAATTGGACTAGATAATCTCCAGGGGTCCCTCCCAACCCCACATCATTCTGTGATTCTGTGATTCTGTGAGTTGTAAGACAGGCAATCAGGAGGTCTGAACTAATGACAGATTTCTGATTCGATGTCTCACCAGAGCTAGACATGGAAGCCTCCCAGCTCTCTATGAGATATGTGATGGCACTCTGAGATCTCTAAGAACTTAGAAAAAGCGTTTATGAAAAAATAAATGCTTTCTTGATTTTTTTGTAAAAGTTTCTAAACTGTGCCAACTGCAGATTCTATCTCTGTTTGAGATCTATGGTAGCTATAGGTAGGAGAATAAGAAAATTTAAAATACTCAGCACATTTCTGGTATATTTTCCTTTAAAATGCACAATAATTTCTCTTCAAACATAAAGAAGATTTGATGGTTGGCCTGATAAGTTGTAGATTTTAGCTGTACCTGTTTAAGATAATTCACATAACTCATTTAAAGTTTGACAACTTCTAAATACAGTTGGGAGAATAATGGGTTTTTTACTCTTTGCCTGGGTGGAAAAAGTTGAAGAAATATTATTTAGAATCAATATGGAGGTTTATGGAGGTTTCAGGAAAATAAAAACAACTGATAGGTGTTTTTGGATCACTCCAAAGGATTCATTTACTCTGAAATAAAATTATTGAATTTGTTTGTCATCGTCACTGTTGGCTTTAACAAGCTTTTTGTTCTTCCTTACTTCTAAGGTAGGTCTTTCTAATGGAAAAAAGACATTTTAAAACCAGAAGTAAAAATGTCAAAACAGACCACTGTGGCTCTCCCTAGACAAATATTTCATACAAAAAGAACTGGGGAAATAACCCCTTAATCTTTAAAATTCTTTCAGTTGATCTTGGCACAAATTTTGGACTGTTTCCTTGCCTCCAGATCTCTATTTCTTCTACCACATCTACCACTCACTGAAAAAAAAAGGAAGTGAACAAAAAAAGCTCAACTCTAATTCAAAATAAACCCATCCAAATTCACACCAGGAAAACCCGTTTGCCTTAGCACTATATTCTGAAAACCTGTTCATACAGGTATGATGTGCTCTAATGATGTAGATTCATTACAGCAGTTGTTTGAATTGCTTCATCTTGGTCTGTGCTCCTAGCTACCTCTGAGCAAATCTGCAGTGGTTCTGCACACACAGTGGGCCTGGTCCATGTGGTTGCCCAAAGGATCTAACCAGCTTCTCTGAATCCACGGAAGTGTTGGTTCGGGAGTAGGCAGTTGCTGCCTTGCACACGGGGTCCACAAAGGAGCTTAGCCAGAGCTTTGCATCATGACTGATAGCATCAGCTAGTCTGATCCAATACCCACCTATCCGCTGAAGTCAGTGACTGTGAATTAATTGTAGTGAAGTGAGGCACAGTGGGACAATAACTTGCTCCAAAAGAAGCCAGCCTTGGACTAAGGGGCAATGGTGAATATTTTGCGTGAGGAATACAGCAGCACAGGAAAAAACAAGCTGGTGCGATTGTTAGGATCACAGCCTTTCTAAAAGAAGTCAGACCACTGCCTGTACAACCAGCTGCTGAAACTGCTGGAACAACCCAGTTTGTTATTGTCACTAAATGTGGGAAGCTTTATCTTTCCCATACTATACCTCAAATGTTTCTTAAGTTGTTTCCTTGCAGTTACAGTACCTAAAATCGCATGATGTCCTACTTCTCGTGAGCATTAGGAAGTGCCCACTAGACTTGCCGTATTCATGCTCTCCCACTTGAAGAGTTTGCTCCGTATATGTGGAAGGGAGGAAGTGGATAGGAAAGACAAAAATTTCTAGAATACTTACTATTTTCTTGAGCCCTTATTAAGCATGTGCAGGTGGTGCATCTCCTTCATCTCTTGCCCTAAGATGTGGGGTTTATGCTTCTTTTACAAAGCATTAAAAAAAAAAACAACAAAAGAATCAAAAAAGCAGATGTGCAATTTGACTGAAAGAACTGGGAAACAATACTTTTTTCTCAAGTCTGATTATCTTCTACTCACAAACTGAAATGAGAAAACTTGTTTTCAAACAGAGTTATTTGGAATCAGACTAGATGCAGGATGTAATATGTAACAATGTACTAAATACGAAAACAGAAATGTGTCAGCTTCAGCCCTCCATCCGCTTGATTGCCACTAGCTGGAACAGCAGTTTATATGCTTCAAGTGGTTGTGGTTAAAAATGCCTTTATTTCATCTGAGATGTAGAAACTTCTGGACTTATTTAGGAAAACATTGGTTTATGGGGAGTTCCTCAGAAGAAAGCAATTAAATGTCATTTAGAAAAAAAATGCACATTGCGGCATAACTGATGAAATACGATTGCAAAATGTATAGCTCGCTCTCCTGGATTTATTTTTTCTGGTTGGACCTTCTCCACAGATCTGGGCATATCCTGAACAGCAACAGATAATCTTATTGAAATGTAGGAAAGGTTTTAGTGGGTTTGGGTGTGGGAAAATACCTACCAAAAGGACAACTTCTTGCTCTTCAGATCAGACGTAGAAAGTTCTGATCTGACACAAATTCTCCAGGGTGAAAAACAAGTGCATTGGAAGTCCACAAACATCAATGGCAGTCTTTCATTTTACTTCACTGACCTTTAAAAAATACTTTGAGGTTGAAATCCTACCCTCCCTAACTTCAGTGGTTCTTGGATGACGTCCACATAAAAGTGTTTACTACCTCTGGAGCATTTATTAAAAAAATGGGGAGCTTCTCTGTATTTTCCACATACCAACCCCATTGGCAAAGTGGAACAAGAACTCGAACAACTCTACATTGAATCAAATGTATTTATTGATGAAAGTACTTTGAGCAATCCTGGTCAATGCCTGCATCCCTCCTACCAAAATCTTGGGGATACTGAGGATTTTTTTCCTTATGTTTGATTCTGTCTAAGGAATTTCTGCCCTCCTCCTCCATGGTGCTCTGTGCAGGCACAGCAATCCACACAGCTCCTTGCTCTTCACAGGGTCAGGGCTTCTGGCTGCAGGTTGGAAAGGTATGATGTTTTAAAATGTACTACACACCCCTGTCACCTGTTTTTTCTCCTTTAGCAGTGGTATACAGAAAAAAAAATACACGTACACTTTTGTGAGGTTGATTCCTTACCAATTTTGTGTGTACTACAGAGACTCATTTTTCTGGTTTTGGTATTGAAGCTTTACCTCAAAAATGTAATAATGTACTAAATATCAAAACAGAAATGCGTCAGCTTCAGCCGTCCATTCACTTGGTTGTCACTAGCTGGGACAGCAGCTCATATACTTCAAGTGGTTGTGGTTAAAAATGCCTTTATTTCCATGTAGAGTTACTACCAGTAACACAGGGCCCTCTACCAGTGCTCTCACAGGGTACAAGTTCTCGGAAGCCATAACAACAGGATTGTTTCTCTTCCTGCTTGTGTGATCATAATTATAGCTGTTCATTTATTAAAATAAATAACTCAGGAATAGAATAAGTTTTAAATTCCAGCTGTTCAAACAGTCTTTTTGTTTTCTTTGTGCACATGGTTTGGTGGGCAATATATTGTATCCATTTTCCCTTTTTTATTTTTTCACTAAGAAATGTGCAATATATTTTCCAGATATGCTTGGGAACTATGTATGGAACCGCCACTGGTTCAACACAAGGCCATAACAAAAAACCCATGAACTTCACCCTTCTTAAGAGCACAAGTAATCTGTGATGTTTATTGATTTCTGATTCAGATAATGATTTACAAATATGCCTGAGACTGCTGCTGTGAGACCCCACCTGTCCCCTTCTCTCTTCCCTTTGTGAATTACCTGCTTACCCCTTTTCCCTGAACTTGACTTAAATGCTTATTGGTGTCCTCTGTGCCTTTTCCCAAAGGAATACTACTATTTGTCCTTGAGATAAACACCATGCTCCATTTCACAGCCTCCTTTGAGTTAAGAAGCTCTATTTCCTACATCAGACAATGTATAGTGGATGGGGTGGGTGTAGATTCAGGGCCAATCCCTCCCCATCCTGCTCCAAGTGAATCCAAAGGAGGGCTTCCTCATTTCCATCCTCTAAAGGATGAGGGAAAAGGGCAGAGGGCATCTGGTCTTCATCTGTCCTCCCAGTCTCTGTCAGTCCTGAGGAGATGCAGGGAAAGGGAAGCATCTTGCAGCAGTGGAGAGATTCAGCAATGTTGGTTAGCATCCAGGTATGATTCAGAACACAAGTCACAAAAACGTGCTTAGGAGCTGTTTATGGTGTCAGACCTTTTTTCTGCGTTATTAACTGAGACTGGAAGGAGTCTGATCACTGAATCCAAATGGGGTCTTTAAAAAAGCATGGTCTGTCTTTTGTAGCTTTGCGTTCTTTCTTCTTATCACTCCATCTCACACATCAAACCAAGCTAATGGCTTTCTTGCATTCAGTGCAGCAAAACATAATAAATCACAGTCCCAGTTGTAAGATGGTAAGAGACAAAGGAAACAGTACTTTGCATCTACTAGGGAAATAGGACACAGAAACATGAGTGCCTTGGTTTTCATTAGCATTTAAAGTTGGCAGTACATTTGTCTGGTCTTAAAGTGGATAAAGATCACTTTAAGCCTCACTTTAATACTGGAATAGTGCAAAATGTCTTAGTAAATCAAACTAAGGACAGGGTCTTCTGATTATTTGTCTTCTGATCATAGACACTGTAAAACTCTGTGGTGGTCAAGAAAGCCTGCAGCTTTCCTGCGTGTTAACAGGTTTAAATAACCAGGAAGACTACATATAAAGTCTGCTTCAGCTAGCTTGTATTTGTGAATGACAGTTGACAAATTATGATGTATAATTTGCTTCCCATATCCTAAAAATGGCAAAGCCCTAATCACCTCGGAATTCAAAGTCCAATTTGTGAAAATAGCCAATGAGTTCTACTTCAGGATTTTAAATATCTGTGTTTCCATTCAAAAAGTAAAAAGAAAATATTTGTGAGGGTGTGGTTGCTCACACCCTTTTAACCTCTGACTCTCCTGATTTCCTCTGTGTGATGTTCTCCTTCACACAGACTGTCAGAATATTTTGAGCATGTCATCCAGCTTCCTGCATACTGTAAGATGCTCATAGAGCAAAACATACTATTATTGGGAAAGATAATTTACTGTCCCATGGGGATATTTGGCAGAAGAAAGAAGGAAATAAAGTCAGTCTGAAACTATAGCTGGACACTTGCAGACTGTTACAAAGCCTGCAAAGCAGGAGAAATCCCAGCATGTTTCAGTTACATTGGCTTTCCTGTGTTATGCACCCTGTGATCTAGACAGGTCTGATCCATAGTTCACAAGGAGTCATACTGGGAGAGAATAGAGTAAAAGCAAAGAACAAAAAGAAGCAAAGGGAAGAGAAGTAGCTTTTCTAGCTTTTGACGAGGAATATCTAATATGAATCTTGAAAGCTGGGCTGCCATCAGAAATGTTTGCTTGAAGTTCCAAATCCTGATAATGCTTCATGAAAAGTATTTTAAGCCTTTAATCTAGAGGCAATTATGTGTGTGTGTGTATGTTATAGGGCCTGAATTTTAGTTCTTCACATTGAAACAGAAGTTCTTTTTTCCGCTTATGAGGAACTACTTGTATGGTAATGATACTGGTGTTTATCAGCAATGTACTGAAATGCTTGTAACCTAAACCAGAAGCTAAAATGTCCAGATATCAAGGCAGGCAAAGGGCTTGTCTGGAAAAATTTAGAAAGTTGCTCTGAATAATGTCTAACAAAATATCCCCTTTCCACTTAGACAGTAAATAAACTAGAATGAAAATAACTACTGTCCACAGGTATGGCAAAAATAAATTATTCATGTGCCAACCATGAACAGATGCACGAGGAAACCTTCTTCCCAGAGTTTGCAAAGCACTGCTTTAGGGCATCAAAAAGCTTTGCAGCCCAGACTGATTGCTGATGTACTGAATACCACACACATGCTACCAACCACCAAGAAAGTCAGAGATGAAGTGATTTTGCCTCAATCCCTTCCCCTCACCGCTTTACACACATCAGAACACATCCAATCCCATGCAGAACTTTCCAAATTGCAATCACACATTGTGCTTCCCCTGCAATGTGCAAGCCATCTGCCACAACTCTGTTTGGCTTTAAGCCATTTCTTTGTGAATAGGTGCTTATCGGTTTCTCTTGTTATTATTTGTACTTTGAGGTAGGCCATGGGGAGTCCAAGACCACCAACGCTGTCTTCATCTGACCAGATGCATACAGAATTATTTTCTATAAATAGTGTAAGAGTTGCTGAAAATTTCTATTTTATTCCTATTTATATTTCTGATGGATTTTTTGTTAGTTCTGGCTTGTGTATTTATTTTTCAATGTGTTGATAAATAAGAATAGCAAAGTATAGTAAGTATATTATGACAAAAGTGCTAATAACTTCAAAGAAAAAAGATCTAGTTTATAAAAAGGGATGAAGACAGAGTTTATGATTCACTATAAATGTATGCTACAGTTTGAGAACCAATGTTTTTAGCAAGTGTTTTGAAGTATGTGAAGTACTAGTAAGCAGTACTTTTTCCCCCCCTGTGGATAGCTGAGATGGCCATCATTGATATATGGGAGACAAAAGGACAGCTTTGTTTTCTTTTGGTTTGGTTTGGTTCTGAAGAAAACCCTGCTGAAGAAGTGGCCTTTTTATTCCTTTGACCTACATGAGTTTAGGACTTGGTCTGCTCTCCTGTAAAGAATTCTGTAGCCAGTAATTCTAATCCCCAAAACACTCCCCAAACATGGCCTAAAAGCCAAAATATGTCTTTCTTTTCACATATTGTCTCAGTGGAGCACAGCTGCTCTGTGGGTTGTGGACAGAAAGGTGATCTAATGGACACTTCCTTTGGGCATGCACATGAATATATGCATCTACACTACTTTTTTCCACAGGAATTACCCTGAACATAGTAGAAGAATAACTGCTATTCTCTCACAAAAAGGAAAAGGTCTTTGATATTTTGAATAACCTGATATTCGATAACCTGAAGTATTAGTTTGATAGAAGTATGTCTCAGTTCCCTTCAAAGGTCACAGCTTTATGTATGTTTGTGAAAATAAGATGTAAAAATCAAGGAATCATAAAATAATTTGAGTCAGAAGGGACCTCCAGAGCACGGTTGATTTTAACATTATTTCAGGTTGCTCATGGCCTCATCTGGTACAGTTTTAAGTACCTCAAAGGCAGAGAACCAACTCCTTGGGCAAGAAATACAATTTCTTCATATGCTTCCATATTTTAAGTAGGAATCTCTATGGCAATCTTAGTATTTCCACAGTGAATCTAACCTTTCATATCCATTACTGGAAAAATGCACTTCAGCTCCTTGCATAGTTAATTTGGATTTTCTTTTTTCAGGCAACTAAAAAAGCATGACATGCAAAAGAACATGTCAGACATACCAGTGTTAGACAGAAAGGCAGTAGACACAACCTTAAGTCTAAGTACCACTGGTCAGACAGATTGATTCTAGAAAATACCTTTCCAAAAGTCTTTGGAATTTTAGAAGCAAATTGTAATTTGCTTTTCATAAAAATTTTGAAAGTGTTTAGTCCATTTGGGGCCCACTTGCCAGGAATATTTTAGTAAATTAACTTCTTTTCAAAAGAAAAAACAAACTATTCACAGGAAATTAATTTAGATGTTTTAGCCAGAAACCTGGAGCTGCGTTTTTAGTTTATCCCATGACCATAATGCTGTCCAAAGAAATAAAATTTTGTATGCTTGCAACAGACAAACGACAAACTGAGACTCAGTAAGTAATGAGTAAGTTCAGGAAGACAACGTCCTTTCTGCAAACACCTCTCAAGCAGAAAAAGCAGCAATATGTGTCAGACTTGTAACAGTTTTTCATACACCTCTTACATGGGTGCAATAATCACTAGGAAAATCTCTGCTATGTACACAAGATTTGTAATGATCTTGCCCTGAATGGTGGCAGTTCCTGTGTTGATATCCAGAAAATAAGTGAGTTTCGCACCAATCCCAAATACAGGCTGTTCTGCTGTACCATACCACCGTTCTTCACTTTCTTCCAGATGACTTACAGGAGGGGAAAAAAAATGCTTTGAAACGTTTGGCAGCAATTTAAAATCACTAAGGCCATTTTTTTTAAAATATATGTCTACCTATGAAGCCAGTAGCCCTAGGATGACTGCACTTTGCACATGTCTGTGGTACAAGAGGAAAGTGTAACTGGTGCTTTTTTTCCCCATCTCATTTGAAATGTTCTTTTGCTTGTCTGCATAGATTTTGAGGAGGTGATTTTAAAGTATGGTATCATTTAAGGAAGAGAGAGGGGCACTTCTACCTTGGCAGGGCAGAATGCCACCCACTCCATCAGCCTGTACTGTAAATGGGCATGAAGTACTGGATTTTTAATTTATCAGACATGTAGGATTACATGTTATTCTTTTTATCCTTGGGCAAGTGTGTTTCTTTCTCATGAAGACAAAAGAGGGTAAAGAGGAAACAAATTTTTCCATCAGATTGCATTTAAGTAGGTTTTGAATTTAATTGCCATTCAGCAAGACCCAGACAGGCTGGAGAGTTGGGCAGAGAATCACAGAATCACAGAACATCAGGGATTGGAAGGGACCTTGAAAGATCATCCAGTCCAATCCCCCTGCCAGAGCAGGAACACCTAGATCAGGTCACAAAGGAACATGTCCAAGTGGGTTTTGAATGTCTCCAGAGAAGGAGACTCCACAACCTCCCTGGGCAGTCCCTTCCAGTGTTCAGTCACTCTCACTGTGAAGAAGTTTTTCCTCATATTTATGTGGAACCTCCTATGTTCCAGCTTGCATCCATTACCCCTTGTCCTATCATTGGATGTTACTGAGAAGAGCCTGGCTCCATCCTCCTGACACTCACCCTTTACATATTTATAAACATTAATNCCAGCCTGTCCAGGTCCCGCTGAATGGCAGCACGACCTTCTGGCGTGTCAGCCACTCCTCCCAGTTTGGTGTCATCAGCAAACTTGCTGATAGTACACTCTATTCCCTCATCCAAGTCATTGATGAATATATTGAACAGTACCAGTTCAGAAGAACCTACTGAAGTTCAATGACGGAAAGTGTAGGATCTTGCACTTAGGGAGGAATAATACTCTGCACCACTACAGGTTAGGGGTTGTCCTGCTGGAAAGGAGCTTGGCAGAGAGGGACTGGGGAGTCCTGGTGGAGAACAAATTGACCGCAAGCCAACAATGTGCCCTTGTGGCCAAGAAGGCCAATGGTCTCCTGGGGTTTATTAAAAAAAGTGTTGCCAGCAGGTCAAGGGAAGTCATCCTCCCTCTCTACTCTGCCTTGGTGAGGCCACATCTGGAGTACTGTGTCCACTTCTGGGCTCCCCAGTTCAAGAAAAACAGACAACTACTGGAGAGACTTCACCAGAGAGCTACAAAGATGTTCAAAGGAATGGAGCACCTCTCTTATGAGGAAAGACTGAGAGACCAGGGTCTGGTTAGCCTGGAGAAGAGAAGGATGACAGGGGATCTCATCAATTCTTACAAAAATATCTAAATGGTGGGTGCCATGAGGATGGGGCAAGACTCTTTTCAGTGGTGCCCAGCAACAGGACAAGGGGCAATGGGCACAAACTGGAACACAGGAAATTCCCTCTCAACATGACAGAAATCTTCTTTACTTTGAGGGTGACAGAGCACTGGAACAGACTGCCTAGAGAGATTGTGCAGTCTCCTTCTCTGGAGATATTCAAAACCCACCTGGATGCATTCCTGTCCAACCTACTCTAGGTGAACCTGCTTTGGCAGGGAGCTTGGACTAGATTATTTCAACATTCCAGCCCCTACAATTCTGTGATTCTGTGAGAGTTTGGGGCTTTATGTCTTATTCAAAGAAATGCATGTAAATTTGCAAAAAAGAAAGTGATATTTAAATAACATCAAAGCCTCGGTGTCCCTTCTTTCACAGGCAGACAGATGTACTAGAACCTGCAGAGGAGCAATAAAAATCAGAGACATTTCCTCAGGTATTTTGCCAGAAGCCTATGTGCATGACAACTCCATCTGTGTTTCTGAAACAATATGATGTCCTTCTTAATCCAAAATTAGATCAATGGTGGCAGGCAATGGGGACAACAGTAGGAGAAAAGTAACCTGGGCAGCATTTAGATATTGACCTCTTCATGGGTCTTTAGAACTGCTCTCTTAATGAGGACCTCATAATTAATAAATGTTTTATGAACAGCATTTATATGCATTGCATTCTTTATCTTGTAAAATTCCCCAGAATAACCTCAGCTCTGCCTATGTTATCTCTGATATTTCCCTTGGAAAGGGACAGCATTGCTGTCTGGGGCTATATATATTCTCAGTATGTATGTACTCTTTGGCAAGTATGCTACAGTTAAATTGTATTTATAAGGGCTGGGTTCTGCCTGCGTTCTCTCAGGTTTCTCTTCTACCCAGCGGCATTTGACACCGGTTGAAGGAACTTCATTACCTACCTCTCTTCAAAAATTGGTTGAAATCAATCACAAAAGTTGAATGATTGAGGTGGGCAGACTCACTTGTAGGTAACTTGAGTAAGTCTCATTTCCGTATAAAACCAAGAAAACACCCCAAATTTTGTAAGTTTCTGGGCTTACAAGACAACGACTAAATTAAGTTCAGCTGAAGACATGGCTTGGCATCAGTGTATGTATAAAAAGTGGTCTAATTTACCAAATTGCCTAATGGTCTCAAAAGTTATAGCGCTGACCCCAAAAATGTCCTTTTGCTCTGTCATAGCTCTCCTCTTTTAATTGGAAATTTGCCTGTCTATGAAATTAGAACAATAGAGAGGTGTAGCAGCTCAAGATAGTGGCAGTCACGAGGTGAAAATTTTATGGATTTTCTTACTAAAATGGTGGGGTGTGCTTGAGTGAATTCATTCTTCATGAAAAGATTACCCTTCCTGTTCAGGAAACATTTAGTGCAAGGTAATACAGTTTAGGCAGGAAGAACTTTGAGACTTTTTCATCAACACAATTTTTACAGACTATAAAAAACCTTAGCCTGATACTCTTGGCTAGAAAAACCAGTGGCCTCATACACTCTGAGTTTGGGTGCCTGCATCCAGAACTGCTGAGCTTGTGATATATTGGAAGCCTCAGGCAGCTTCCTTTTTTTTTTTTTTTACCCAGGCCAAAAAGTTTGGACAGGGTCAGAAGGGCATCAAAAAAACAAATGTAAAGATCTTTAAGTTGTAAGTTTATATGTGGCTTGTTTTAAATCCTAATACTTTATCCTGTAAAACATACTAGGACTGCTGTTACTTCTTTATTGGCTTGTAAAACTTCGTCATCTCTCCCAAATCCGCAAAGAGCACTGTTTACTAAGCTACTAGTTCTTATTTCCCAAAAAGGATCAAACAGCTATAAGGAGAATTTAGCCTAGGATCTAAAGTTTGTCAGCTTATTCTATGTTTTGCTTTGAAAAATAATGACAAGGAAGATGCTGTTAGCATCAAAATCTCACAGTCTAACTGCAGATTGAGAAGCCAGTGGCATCTGTTTGAGTCCCACCTCCACTCATTTGCTATTACTACCTGGAGATATGTGCTGAAGCAGTCCAAATGATTGCGATGAGATGATCATTATAAAGTTGATTACCTGAGGGCTGCTAGGGTTGTTTCTGATGGTTTGGAATGCGTAATGGAGGGCAAGATGCAAGCAAACACAGGCTTACCTGATTATTAGTAAGGATTTTCATGAGTGAAAAATCTAGGGCAGATGAATTCACCCTCCCTAGGTTAGGTAGGAAGCACAAGCTTTGCTCAGCGTATTAAAGTACTGTAGTGACTACTGCCAGATTCAGTAGGGCTGGTAAATGTGGTGCTGGAAAAGAGCAGCCAGAAGCTTCCGGGTGAAGGAGGTGAGATACAGCTGTCCCCTTTCCCCAGAAGGGGCAGTCAAAGAACAGTCAGGAGCACACGCTGAAAAGGGCTGTGTCATCTGGACAGCTGACATAGCCAATGGGTTGATTCAGAAAAGTGCATTTCTTGTAAGAGTGTGTATGATCCAAAGCAGGTAGGAGTTTAAACTAGTTGGGGATTACTGTTCCTACTGTTGGGAGGTCAGCTGTCCCATGGCTGTAGTTTTTGCATTTATCAACTAATTTGCAAACTTGTTAGCTTCTAAATATTCTCCAGGTACCTCCTTTTAGGGCTATAATGTGAAGCCTTTGAAATGGTCTTTGTTGCAGTCTGGAGGAGGCTGTAGGAAGCAGAATATAGGCTGAATGTTTTAGCAGCAGAGAGACATGGAAAGTGTGTATACTTTTGCCAAGACTTCTTGGCTTTTCTGTGCTGAACTTGAATCATTTTTTCTTATGTTTTGACCTCTGTGACACTGTTCTTCAGGGGCTCTGTATTGCATATACTTGAATTGCTGGTGTGGTTGAAGACTCAATCACAGAAAGTGTTTAACAGCTTATTCTATAAGGGATGTCAAGGTTCCAAGATCCAGCTTATTTTTTAGTAGCCAACACCTTTCTTAGCTGCAAATGTGCATCTCTTGGGCCTGATGTACAAAGGCAGCAAACATTCTTGTACTATGGATATTTCCATTCTTTTCAGTGTGGACAGGAATGGTGAATGGACTTCATTAAGCTTTTAAATCTCTCAGTCTTTTCTACAGTGTGATTCTCATTAAAATGTCATGAAAGTTCTATTCAGCAAAAATAATAATGGTAATTTTTATTCCTTTTAACACCTTTCTTCCTATAGTGCTTCAGAGACTGATAAACTAGATATAATGAGTAACCACAACTGAAATGCAGCCAACTCTGCAATGAAACACAGCAGCTATAAAATGGCAAACATTAACATTTCAAAATGGGTTAGGGGAGGACAGAATGAGTAATAGTATATGCAAGTGAAAATTCAGGGGGAATGCAAGACTACAAAACAGGAATTTGGGCAGTACATACCGTATTTGAAGCTCATACTAAAAATAAGAATTGCAGGGGGAGGGTTAGTAGCTGAATGTTCTTTTGATCCGACATTCAACTTGTTGCCAAGCGCATTCAGTATGTGATAAAAGCAACTGAAATGTTTGACCAAGATGTGAAACACCAAGATTTTGTTTCGTGTTGCACCTATAATTAGGAAATTTATTATTTTTAGGAGTCAACTATTCTATGCAAAATAAATAGCTACCTAGGAAAGGAAACAGGCATGGGAAAGATACGTCAAGTTCAAGGCAAGGAACACTCTGTGTCTCTGGGCACTCTTATTCCCTGTCATGCCTAGTCCACAGAGGGAGGGATGTGACACTCGCTTATTGACACTAGATCACAGTGTCTTGATGGTTTTCTATATTATCCCTCAGTATTCTGTAAGGAAAATGAAGTATCCAACCACCGACAGTTTAATTTGAAACTATTATTGTAAGAGGCCCTAGAGCTAAGGCATCTCTCAGAAAACTCTGCGTTGTCTGTATTCTTTTATATCCGCTCCTGTGATTTGCCTGTGGCGCCTCTTGGGGAACATAAACAGCTCTCTATTCAGACTATGAAAACTCCCATTTGCCCAGCTTCCTTATGGAAGTCTTAAGTATTTTCAGCAAGGAATTATTGGGATTTGGACAATGTAGATCCAACTGTGTTACCAGTCTTTTCCTGGCAATTTTTCTTTATTCACTTAACGCATTTTTGAGATAAAGTTTAGCAGCCCCTGGTACAGAGACCCATGGTGCCAGCTCACAGGCCCTGTTGGTCAGTAGGTCTGGTCCAATAGACACAGAAAACTTTCCACACTGCCAAAAGAAGCTGGTAATGGCAGCTAAATGATGCCACGTACAGCAAAATCTTGACTTCATGTTGAGACAACACACCCAAGGGTTGTACATCCATCTCAGCCTAGGTCTGGTTCAACAACAGAATCATAGAATTGTCTAGATTGGAAGGGGCCTTTGAGATCATGTAGTCCAACTATTAACCTAACTCTAAACTAAAGACCTAACTAAAAAACAGCAACCCATTGCTAAACTATGTCACTGAGCACTATGTCAACCCATCTTTTAAATACCTCCAGGAATGGTGCCTCAACCACTTCCCTAGGCAGCCTATTCCGATGCTTAATAACCCAGTGTAAAAATTTTTCCTTATATCCAATCTAAGCCTCTCCTGGTGCAACTTGAGGCCATTTCCTCTTGTCCTATCACCTGTGACTTGTGAGAAGTGACTAACCCCTGCCTTTCTACAACCTTCTTTCAGGTAGTTGTAGAGAGCAATAATGTCTTGCCTCAGCCTCCTCTTCTCCAGGCTGAACAACTGCAGCTCCCTCAGCCTCTTCTCATAAGACTTACTCTGCAGACCCCTCACCAGCTTCATTGCCCTTCTCTGGACCTGCTCCAGCACCTCAGTGTCTGCTTTGTAGTAAGGGGCCCAAACTGTACACAGTACTCGAGATGGAGCCTCACCAGTGCTGAGTAGAGGGGGACAATCACCTCTCAAGTCCTACTCACCACACTGTTCCTGATACAGGCCAGGATACAGAAGCAGACCTGTACCCCAAAGCACCTGTTTTCCCTGAACAGCCCAGAACACTAAGACCAAGTGAAGGCACAGCCCCAAGCAAGGGAGGCCAGGGCTGGGCACAGTTGCCTGCCTCCCATGTCCCCTCCCCACCTGCTCCTGCTGTCAGGGGAGAGCCCAGTAGGCAACCTATTGAGGAGAATATCAGCAATTCCTATGATTAATCTCTCTGCTTCTCCTGATCTGGCATTGTCTCTTGAAGCTGGAGGGTTCAGGTCCAGAGCTGGCTGGGGAGGGAGGATGAAGAGTGAAACTGCTGGTGCAGGGTTGAATTTTGCCACATCTGGGCTGAGGACAGAAAAGGAATTTTTGGCTTTGCTCCTCCCCTCCATCATTAGGACAACAACATTTGATTTTGTATATGTTGCTAGGAAGTATGGAATGAGCTGTCAGTAGGCAGGAGAGCTTTATGTCTTTTTAATCCCTGATGTTGTTTAGCTCTCCTGAAAAAAAGCTGGAAATTCAGATGGATACTCCATCTCATTAAAATTGTTTTGCTGTTAGTGCAGCCATAATGTGAGGAAGAAATCTAGCCACTTGACACATATTAGAACCTTCTGATAGCCATTAGAACCTCCAAACCCAAATGTCTCAGATGAAATTGTTTAGCAGATGAACAGGCATTTCACAGGAAAAGCATGTTGTTCAGTCTGCGTAGTAGGTGTGATGGGAAATATGCTGTATTGGTGTCCAGCTAGTATAAAGGCCAACTTCATTCTCTTTGCTGCGTTGACATTCTTTTCCATATTTTTTCTGTTTGTTCAGACAATCTGAATCTTGAAATGATGGAAGGATGCCTGCAGCCTCCTGGGTAAAGTGGTGCTGTTGGCAGTTCAGCCAAACACTTTGCTATAGCTTAAGACTCCACCAGAGATCCAAAGAACTCAAAGGTCTGAACACTCCAGCCCAAGCAGACAGTGTGTAAATGTTTAGTCTGAGGTATTTTATTATCTTGTTTCTCTTCTGTTTGAGAACCAACATTTAACCTGTCCTAGATTTTTATTTCCTTCTTTTTTTTTTCTGCAGTGGTTGAAAATCATAATGAAGTCAGTTTGCTGAACCTGTGTCCTCCTAGTCCCAGTGAAAGAGTAAAAATTGAAAAATTCTCTAGGTTGAAGGGGTTGGAAATTATTACTAGGGACTCTGCTTCTGTGAAACCCATGATCTGTGGTTAAAAAAGAAAGAAATCTCCCTCAGGCGGAATATTTTCAGAAAATTATTTATTTTTTTATTGCTGAGAATTTTATACAATATGGACGAGAGAGTATTCTTCCATTAAATGCTGGACGGATTTCAATGTAAAGGGCAGCTGGGAAGCATTATAGATCAAATTAAAACCTTCTGAATTGGATTTTTCATGGTGGTTGGTGATTATTACTTATTACAGTACATGTTAAATTGCCTTTGCTCACTCCTGATGATTTAGCTTAAATATTCACTCTTGAGTAGCTGAAAGGTTTGAGCAGTGGAATTGATTCCACTTGGAAAGAGGCTCACAGACTTCAGCATAAGATATATCTTTCTGGTCAAGTATTTCCTGACTTTCCTGGCTGGAAGTTTTTCTTACAATGAAATGGCTTGAAAGGAAGATCTCATTGTTATTTATTGCAGAGATGTGTGGATGCTCTTTTTTAGTTTTACTAGGTGACATAATAATGTCTATCTTAAAATAAATGCTTCTTGAGAACTTCATTTTCACAGACATTTCAGAACAAATCCAGCTGAATCACTGGGCCACCAGCCATTAATTGAGGCCATTAATTTCAGGAAAATGACATCAATGCTCAGTTTGCCCAGGAAGCAGAAGATTCAAGATTAGTCACCTAAGTCAGGATGTTGAGTTGCTATTTAGGTTATTCAATTCACTTAGGGTGAATTAATTCAATGCCATTATAATCAGAGTACCCAGCCACATATCAGGCATCCAGTGAACATCCTTTGTCAATCTTCATTTACAGTGCATCTTCATATTTTGTGGTTGTGGTGACCAGTGGTACCAAAGCTTATGAGCTTTCAGACCTGTTTGAATTTATATATTATTAAGAGATCTGCTGGAGAGGAGCAGGCTCTTCATTTAGTAGATTGGTGTGCTGTAGGGGTGTAGGGGCTAGTGAAAGAAAGGATCAGCAGCAGCATAAGTTGTGTTGTTCAAGTCATTTATCCAGTAGTGACTTTGGCACTAGAGACCCAGTTTGTATCAGTCATAGCCTTTCTTGTGCTCTTCACCCATCTAAGTTCACTTTGCTGTGAGGTAAGATGTGACAAATGCTTCATCAGTATTGATTGTTAAGTCAATCAATATTAAGTCAATATTAAGTTAATTTAAAAAGTTGAGCAGAACTGCAACAGCTTGTAACAATGAAGTCTTAAAAACAGCATGAAACTATTTAAAGCTTCAACAAAGGTGGGTAATTTCTCTGTCCACCAAAACTTCTCTGTGGTGTAAGAGCAGGCATGATTAAGAATATGAGCTTTCTACTTTTATGTGTACAAATAAGATTGTTCTTCCTTGTTGCTCAAAACATTTAACCCTCTAAACCTCATTTCTCTTGCCATTGTACCCAGCTTTCTCCATTAGTTAACTTAGTGGAAACACAGAGGCTTTGTGACTCAGGGATGTTTTTCAGTCAAGGTAGGAAAATTTGCAAGCAAAGTACTGCTCTGCTGGGTTGAAAGAGAAAGCTGTTTAACTCTGTTGCCATGTCACATGGTGGATGAGCACGAACCACATGTTTAAAGGGGTACTAAAGCCTTTCATGTTACTTTCACTAAGTAAATCCATGCAGCTAGCTCCTACTGTCAAGATGGATTACATTGCCTTAGTGTACTTATTTAAGTATTGACCCAAAGGTCTATTAAAACCAGTGGGTTCTGAGCATAGCCTTCAAAGAAAAGAAAACGTAAAAATATATTCTAAAATTTCTTAAAATTATTAAAAACCTTTGAAAATTTTCTCATACAAACCTGGGCACATATTACAAAATGTATTTTGTGAATATTCATTCAAAATTTCAATGGGATGCTTAATGCAAAAGCAATCAAGATAGTTCTCTGACTTGTTCTACACAACAAATGGACAACATTTCCTATAGAGCAAGACCTTGCTAGTCTGTTCTCTATAATCATATAGGAGCTCCAACTATTTAATTACACACACGTCCCTGCCCTTAGTTGTAATGGTTTTCCATATGATCTGAGAGTTAAAATATATGGCTGTGCATCTGGAAACTTTTTCTACTTATCTCCAAGATCTTAGTACAAATGATACTAACAGGCGACCAACCAAGGAAATTATGATGCTTGGACTGCGCCTTTGAAAAGGATGTTTTGAGTGATGCATGGTTATAATTTTATGGATTGCATTCAGATGTCAGAACTGGCAGTTACTTCCCCAAACAGCAGGTGTTCAAGCTGACAGACAAGATGGTAATAATAACCAACTGAAAATTTTATGAGGAATTCTATATAGCACAATATCAATGTTTGACTGCATTCAGAGTTATTAGGCAGTGAAAGTTTTGTTAAATCCACAGACTGATAATAACAGACTGAATTCTGTCACTGAATTTGGGGAGTCAGTAAGCAATGTGGACGAATGCTCCTTTATTCCTTGTTAAAATGACAAAGACTTCACCAGTGCAATCTCCATATATTTACTTCAGGGCTGTTCCATGCAATCACGCCAAGACAATTATCTGTCCTGGCTTCTGGGATTGTCTCACTGCAAACTAAAGTGAAGAAAAGGATAGCAACTAGATATGAACTGGCTGCAAAGCCCTGAGGCATAGGCATGGGTACTAGAAGCAAATTTACAATTTGATGTATTTTTAACCAGAGTAAGACTGTGTCAAGGTGTTCAAAACCTTTTGTATCACAGCTCCCATAGAAATGTCATGGAGTAGTTTAGAAGGAATCAACACAGTATTTCAATTTGGTAGAACAACCATGAAAGAAGCATAAGAAAAGAAAGGAAAAAAAAAAGTCTGCTTTTAGGATGTCTCTGTTTTCTGACTGTAGAAAAGATACAAGACTTGTTGTAACTGCCGGATTATTCTTCTGACAGAGCCGTGCTCCTATCCTGACACATACATACTCACTTAAAACATACTCACTTAAAATATACATTGTTGAAATTTCTTCCAGGACAATATTAAGCTAAAAGCATGGGTGATCCAAAGAAAATGTGCTTGCTGTCCAAAATGCCTGTTGTTCCCTCACTTCAAATATTGACATTTGTCTGGGTGCTTCTCATTGTTTAGGTTGTCCACAGACCAATTTAACTGAGGCCAGCTTGCCAAGAAATAGGACTTGTCTCAGTAGGAAATTTCATAATGATTACCACTCTTTAGCGCACTTTCTGTCTCATTTCATTTGTTTATTGTAATCAATCAATGTAACTTACAAATTGATGAAGCTTGCTACCTGAATGTCACCATGCCACGCTGTTTTGCAGTGAAAGCAATGTTAAGTGCACCATTTTTTCAACATTTTTTTTCACTTAATGTTTAATTATGCATTACTAGGTCTGTTCACTGTTGTCATTTCAAAGGGCAGCTTAATGACACAGGAGACTAGAGATGGTGAGGGAAAATCTGATTTGATTCCACAAAAAGGAATTCTCAGTGAAGGAGATCAAACAGAGGAACAATATGCCCAAAGAAATATTAAAATCTTCATCCTTGGAAATATTCTAGATTGGCTGGATGTGATCCTGAGCAACCTTCTCAAACTTCAAAGGTGGATCTGCTTTAGCAGACACTTGGACTAGATGACCTCCAGAGGTTCCTTCCAACCTAAATCATTCTCAGATTCTGAGAATATTCTTCTCTTCTGTCAATAGTTAGTGAAGCAAGTGCTAGCATGCAAAGGCTTATAAAATCTGATTTTTTTAAGGATAGCAATAACATTATGATAGTAAAATTTTCCCTCTGAATATCACTTACAGTGACACAAAATATTATACCAAGTTGCCATAGACTGAATTTACCATCATTTGTACCAGGATGGTCGTTACTGTCTCTCCCTGGCTAATGAGCTAAGTCCTTTTTCTTTTTGATGAAAATAAAGCATTGGCCTCCACATTCCACCAATTTTGCTGACACTTTGCTTAAACTAGCATAGGTGAACATCCTAATGAATGGTTCATTCCTCCTCCCAGCAGTGGAGGAATCTTCATTGTGGTAGTGTTTTTCTCTGTCTCATTTTAAATCTCCCAAATGACAGAGGTTCCCCTGCTGCTCTTGCCAATCTAATTATTAAATAACAGAGAGAGCTCAATCTTATGAAGTTTTCCCTAATCCCAACCTAAGTTTCTTCTCTTATCATTTGTTGTTAATCTTAAATCTATCTCACATATTATATTAATACACCTGTCTCACTCCTTGTGTTTAAATATTTCTCATTCATTTAGCAGCTGATATATTATGACCTCCATTTTTCTCTGGTATTGCTCTTCCCAGCCATTTTTTGCTTCTCTGAAGTCTTGCCGTCTTTTTGATCACTGGGCATGTGGAACTAAGCAGCGCCTTCAAAGCCCATGTGTACTGAAGCCAAGAAGAATTTAGGTTATTTTTCCCTTGCTCTGTGATGAGGCACCTCTGCAAAAACAGGACAGAAGTTAATTTAACTTTCCTTTCCTGAATTTATATTACAGTGCAGCTGTAAAAATTTATCATCCACCGTCCCTGTCAGGGCTCCTTCAACATTGCTGCTTCCCCATGGAATACACCCACTGTGTAGGTGTGCTCTGGGATGTCAGAGATGATCCTCTAAGACAGGTTGTTAAAATTACTCGGTTCGCATTTCTCATTGGAAAAACAGAAACAGAGGATAAATGCAGTGAAATGCTCTATATGCACTGAGGCCAGCCAAGCCATGGGATCTGGCTCCAGCATAGCCTTCCTTTCAACAGGTTTAAAATATTAATAGATACTACCTCCATGCCATGCAACTGTATGAAAGCACAGGCTATGCAGAGATTTTCATGCAGCTCCTAACTTGTATCATGTATTATAACAAGGTCATCTGGTGGACATGGAATCACATGAGAAATACTTCAAGCATGTGAAGCAAACAAGTGGAGAAAGAGAAACAACTCATTGCGGGAAGGGGAAAGAGGGAGCAGGCCAAGGAAACGGTAATTCCCCAATGTAAATACCCTATATGGCTCTCCCACTCAAAGTTCACATGATAAGCTAACAGCTATCCAAATCCTCATTCCCTTTTGTCCTTGCCAGCCTGCACTCCATCTGAGTCCAGCCCTGAAGAAGCCTGCTGAGTGTGTGTCTCTGTGTGTGTGCACAAAAGGACCACTTGTACCTGCTTATCTTTTGGGTAGGTTCTTCATTCAACACTACCAGCAATATGTTTCTGTTTAGCAAGAAAAAGAACATGTTCTATTTCACATTGAACCTCCCTTGAGGGAAAGCAAACAAACATGTTTAAATTGCAAGAAGAAAAAGTTCACCAATTCAAAATCGTCTAATGGGTCTCTAAACTCAAACCAGAAGCATGGGAGGTTTGCCCACCAGTACAAAGATGTAAATCTAAATCGCCAGAGAGGAAGGCCAGCATGCCAGCAAAGCTCTCTCTTCACTACGTCAAGAAAAATCAGAGGCCTTGTGTTAACTGACAATTCATCAGTCTCTGATCATAATCAATCCACAGGCAAAAATGCTGTGCATCTACATGTCTGCAGTGGCAGAGGTACGGCATTTGGGCAGTCTTGCAAGCAGGTAAATATTCAGTCCACTCCCCATGGGATGTTACAACATCTGTAAGTCTGACCTGAGAGACAAAGACACTGAACCCACTATCTGTCATTCAGAAATCTGTCTGTATCTGCTTCTGTTTATCAGGAAACTTGACTGCAGAATCTAATAGATAAACCAGCTTTTATTAAGACTCTAAATAATAGCTGTGCTGCAGTAATAAGCCAGTCACGTCTGTCAAAAGCTTGGGAAAAGCTGTATTCAGTTCAAAACTGTACTTTTATTTCCAACTTTTTAACAGAGACCAGCTTCTAAATATGATATCGTTTTGCTAGTGTTTCTGGAAGTCAACTTTTCTGACTGTTTTTCTTTGGCATCTACTGTTCCAGCAAAGAATGATCTTAATAATTTTGTATAGAGTTGGTTAGTTTTTCATCTCACAGTTATTAGAAAAGCAATGCTTATGAATTGGTCAGTGCTGCCAATATAATCCAGTTTGCATCTCTAAAGTTAAAGCAATAATTTTTATTTTTTGGGAGGGGGGCTGCGGGGGCGCATCTTAGGAATATGAATTTTCACGTTAGCCTGCCTGTGGGCTCTGTCCTCCTGTGTGTTTTTTCCAGCAAGGTTTGCACTGGCTTCTTTGCTTGTCCTTTCTGCTGAGTGATAGTGAAATGGCTTCCTCTCAGTGGGCGAGTTACAGCCTTTTCGCTCTGTCTGGCATCTGCTGCCAATTAAAAGCCCATGAAATTGAGGGGCATATTTCACAGAGATGTACCAGAGCTCTAAAACAGGCTTCTGGACTACGCCGCAGAAAATATACAAAACAAGATTTTTAGAAAAACTTGTGCTGATGCTGCATCTGACAGTTTGGGAGGAGTGGAGGACACCATTAGAAACTCTAAATGAACCTGGTTTTCAGGAGATACAGATTCTAAAAAGGATCCCCTTTAAAAGTATATTGAAGTAGGAAATTCCCTTCAAACGTTTTGTTTGGTTTTTTGGGTTTCTTTAGAGCAGCCATAGTTTTTCTGTCTCTCTTGTCTGTACCTGGCCAATATTACCAGCTTGGTCTAACAATTCATTTCTTCAGCTGTGTCATTTTCACACATAATGTCTAAATATCAACTGAAAAGATGCTGATGTCTTAACAGGATCTTAAAAGATGCTTCCCTCTTTACATCTAATACCTCTGTGATGCAGGAGTAGGCATCCTTGTTATTGGTATAGTTATGAATGGATATATATTTTATTTGTGAAACTATAATCTGAAAATACTCATTAGATTTTATTAAGGAACTATTTTTATTTCCTTGAGAAAATTTTTGGCGAAAAGATAATTATCTAGAGAAAAAAATCTTATTAAAGCAGAATTTTCCCATAGGATGTACATTCCATTTATTTTTTGCTAATCTTTGTCCTTTTGCCAAAGGAAGGTGAAATATCTGCAGTTCATTGTCAAGCAGCAACAAGGATTGGCTGCTCTCTAAGGGTTGAGATGCTGGGAGTGGTGGGGCCTCATAAGGCCATGGTCATAAGGCCATTTCACCACCCCTAGCCAGGGGGCAACTGAGGGCAGCCCCAGCCCTGGACATCAGGCAGCTTTATGGTTATAAGTCAGGTCCAAGGCCAAGCTGGAAATCTAAGCCTGTGAGTCAGAGTCAGGAGCAGGTCTGGAGCAGGTAACCAGAGCTAGACACAGCCCAGTGATCACCAGAGACATCCATCATGATGCACAGGCATGAGGTCAGCCTATAGGTCTGGGTCTGGATCAGTGGGGTCCATGTGCTGGCACACGCTATGATGTCTGGGGCCAAGCAGAGCCTCAGCTTGGAGCAGCTCCCAGAGGAAGGGGGGATCAATCCTGCTTCAGTCCTCCTCAGGGTCACCAAAGGAAGGGGCCAGCCCTCAGCTGTGCTCCGCTACCTTTAAGTCGGCCCTGGCCCTAGCCCTGGCAAACAAGCCTACAGGACAAAGGAGGCTGTCATGGTGCTTACATTCTTTTTTTGGTAAATATTTGAAAATAGTACTTTTAGAAGCCAGAAATATGACTGTTTCTGTGGAGGCTTTGTTATTATTGATAGAAGATCTAAGGCTAGGTAGCCATCTTGACGTTTTTTCTGAAGGGGTGACAAAATTAAAAACAAAAGACTTTCAATTGTCTATAGTGTTTCTCCATGCAGTGCCAAGAGACGTAATGTGCAGGGACTATGCTGTGCTAAGGATGGCTCATAGATCTTTTTGAGGAAAAGATATCTGAGGGGTCAGAGGGAGAGGATGCAGTGGGTTGAGTAATGTGGTCAGGCTAAAGGTATAGAGATTGTTCAAAATTGACCATAAAAATATACTAAAATCCTACTTTACTGCAGTTTAACAATGTCAGCATAATTAATTGGATACAGCAGGCCCTTTACCTCTCTCAGTCTCTGCACTGAGTTCCCAATGAGAACTTTTCATGGATAAAACCAGTATTAGGATCTTTGATTTCCTACCATATTTTGTAAGGGACATAAACTGACATTCAGCTGGACTCTTTGGAGCTGAGAAGCCCCACCTTGTTCTTCATAATCTCAATTACTTAAACAGAGATCAGACCCTAAAACAAAGCAAAACCCAACTATGCTGTCCCAGACAGCCTCTGTTCCATCCTTAGAAATGATCTGGCTTGTTCCTTCTCAAATTATGTTTTCTCACTTCTCCCTGTTGAAAATTTTTCCATTGTGAACTCAGACAATTAGTTTAAAATTATCTCTTCTGCCCAGCCATGACCCATTATGCACAGTCTGGCTGTAGCACGGGGAGAAAGATCTCTCTGGAACAGCAAATGTAATTCTCTTTTCTCACCAATCTCATATATTTTTTAGCAAATGGATGTGGGGGTAGATAGAAAGAAAACTATTTATTCAGGCTTTTGCATTGTGTTATCAATATAGCAGAGACCCTGGAAAGCTTAACTCCTGCAAGGTTTGCCAAAAGTATCCTTAAAGAAAACAGTGACAGAATTAATTATGTTGTGCCATTCTGGAAATAAAGAGCCTCTGTGTTGCAGTAATTTGGCCTCCCTATAGAACTGGAGATGATATTATTTATCATAACAAAATCTAGTTCTTATTTGACATTGATATCTAAGAGTTTCACAAACCAAGTCTCTCATTTCACCTCCATTTTGCGGATGGAACGAGTGAGACACTGGCTGTAAACTGTGTCCTGGGGTTATCCTACAAAGGATAATCCCAAACACTAGCAGCAAAGCCAGGATCAGAATTGGAGACTTGTGGGCAGTACCCTTTGCACAGAGCAGGAAGCCATGCTGCTCTTGCAAGGGCATCAACACCACCATGTGAGAGCACCAAATAACAGGAGTTATTTCTTTGGGGTGGATTTTGGAGGAGCACTCTGCTCTCCCTCCACTCAGCCACAGTTCTACTCTGGGGGACAGAGAGAGCTGAGTTTTAGATCATGAATTTTTTTTAAGAAACCCCCATCTTTAATACATCTTCTGTGTCACAGCACCTATTATTAAGGTACCTGTTTGCCTTACTCAGTGTGAGTTCCACATGATTACATCTCTGCAGCCAAAAGCCCCTTCTAAACTCCACTTTGAGATGAAGGAGCTGCTCTGCAGCCTATTACAGTCTCCACACTTAGAGACAATATACCAAATCTATTATACCAGTAACTTACAGCTTACTTACAGAGCCATAATTTTCTTGTGTAAATAATCAGTCAAGATTTGGTCTGTCAGTTGATGGCCTGCTTCCAAAAGGACAGATGGTTAGCTTCAGAGTGCCTTGGGGTTTTCTTCTGGCTGCAAAGTAGCTGGAATCTTCAGTAATATGGGAAGTCCAAAGCCCCACTGGAGTACCAATTAACACGTCTCAAAATGCTAGAGAGAGGGAGACCTTTGAAGCTCTTAAGCATCTTATCTCCTACTGACAATGTCGAATACATCCCTTCCTCTCTGCCAAAAAGAAGTCCCCCCTGCATCCTTTAAAAATAGGGATGAAAAAGCATTCAATGCAAAATTATTGCTACTAATAAGAAATTACCTCCCTTTTATTCACTGTAAATTGAACATCTGCAGCTTTCTTTTCAGTCTTGAAGGAGGTAATTTTGAAATTATCCAGACATTTTGCACTTTGGGCTAATTATATACAGAAAGATGAATGGCTTTATCATACTGAATTGAATAGAACTCTAGATAGTGTAGGATCCTGCAACCGAAAACGGAATAAACCCAGATGCCTAGAGAAGAACATCAGAAAAGGGAAGGGCAACTTCACACTAATGCATTGTCAGCATAGCCGTGTTTTCTAGAAATCTGCAATTCAGAGGCTATCTGAAGTAGAGATAATACCGTGTTTAAATTCTGTGCAGAAAAAGGGAGCATCAGTTGAGGAGGCAATGGATCTAGGTCTAATGCAATCACATGACTAGTGCATTCTTTTTTTTTTATACCATATTGCTTTCTGTTAATTTTTTTTTTTAGTTTTTTAGGTTTTGTTTGTTTGTTTTTGGTTTTGGGTTTTTTTTTGCTGTTCACATAACTTTGTGAATTTTATTTATGTTTTTTCATAAAGCCCATTCTTGCAACTTGGCTCTAGTAGAGAATTTTTATTACAGCATGAAGAATTTGTCTGATCTGGTGTCACTCAACTCAAAAGTCTTTTCCCTTCTGTCACATGTCTGCCTTCTAGCACTGTTTCCAAAAGATGCCAAAATCAAATTCTGTATGTTTCATGTTTAAATCATTATCAAACATCTCTTGAAAAGGACAAATGTGAAAGTTTCTTTCCTATATGAAACAAACATCTTCCTTTGTTATCAGTTCTTATCAGTATGTTTAGATTTTTTTCAACAGGACACTTGAATATTTTGCCAATTATTTACTATAAACTGGAATACTAAAGGGGCTCTTCCTTTTTTTTCTTCATAAGAAGACCTGCAACTGCTTCTCCAAATTGCCAAATGACTAACCCTTGAAATTGAGACAATATTTAATGATGTGCTATGTAATTTAATTCCTGATTTACCTGACCAAAACTAGAGTGTTGTGGCAGTGTGTCCCCTGTCTCAATGATCTTTTTAGACTACTGGCATTCCTTGGAAGAAAGTCTCTATTCAGCTTACATCTGTAGGAGTGCTATGTATTATAAGCTTAATGTTAAGAAGGAGGTGGGACTGTATTTACAATATAGAAGTTACAATTTTGATTCTCAGCAAGTTAATTTATTGTAGTTTTGGGTAATAAATTGTGCTACTAAACCATTATGGTTAAGTTTTCTGTTACATGCTCCAACAGGCTAGTATATCAGTATGCGTCATTCCTTATGTAGTGCTGACAATTACAATTCCACTAATGCTCAAGTCAACAACACCTGTAAGTCTTGAATGATGAAAATCTAAAGCAGACAAACATGTGACAAGACACTGGGTCAAGGACTTGGCACCAGGAGTATGTGGGGAGTTACTCTAGAACACAAGCGAGGAAAGAATAGCTTTGAATAAGTATGTATTCAAAGTAATGAAAGTATGTATTTTGCAGGAAATTATTGCTGGGAAATTATACAAGAGATTTGGCTTGTTCTAGGAGAACTTGTATTGCAGCACCTAAATGACTAAATGTTGTTTTCATGCATGCTAAAGAAACACTGTCTGTTCTAATGTTTATACTGGGAGGCTGTTTCCCATTTGTGGTATCACTGTCCTAAGTTAACTGAAGTCACCAAGAGGCTACAGTGTCCAGTGAGTTGGTTCTGTCTAATTCAACGGAAACCCGGCTGTTCCTTTGCCACTAGAGACCTTATCTCAGGCATTAGTCCATATGTAAAATGCATCTGTATCTTTCTTAATGTTTTGTTACACTAAAATCCCCTATGTCTACTCAGTGAAAGCTGTTTACAGTGCAATTTGAGTTCTGACGTATTTCTTTGTTGCATCTCCTGAGGCACACGGCACAGGAGGTGAGAGCAATGGTGAGAGGCCAAGGCAAGGCCTGCTCTTGTCCCTTTAGTTTGACAATGACTTCACATTTCTCCTGTTTGCCTCTTGGATTCACAACCATCCTAGGAAGAGTGAAGTCCTTTCCAGGGACAGTAAAGGTCTTCCCTGAGGTTCATTCATCTGCTTTAGAGGATGTTTTTTTCCCTGCTACAGGGATCCTCCTGGGCTGCCTGGTCATTGGACTCCATATGAAGGACTTAGAGGCTTCCTGCTGCTATAGCTCAGGAAGACTAATGCCCTCCTGACAACTGAAAATGTTAAAAACACAAATACAATTTTTATTTCCGTCCTCATTTAGGTGCTTTGACTTCAAAAATACTATTTTCATAGCTGCCTTTTTAATATTACTCATCACCTTCCTGGCTGCTTTGCGCATTGTTTTCCTTTTCACTTAAGATGTATTGCTAACACTCTGAGAAGTTGTGTGGCCAGTGGTTTGAGAACAAGGCCAGATGGCAGGAGTTTCCACATCCAACATCCAGTTTGCCACTGATACTATGTGTGGCCTTGGGCAAATTGACCAGCAGCCCTGCATATCAGAGCCCCTATGCATTTTTAAGAGAGTAGAAATTACAGGGTCTACCCTGTGGTAATAGTCAGACTGTGTCTCAAAGGTAGCACTGAGCATACAGCGCCTAGTGCTCTGTAGGAGCTAAGTGCTGTTGACAGTGGCAGTAACAGAAAGTGGGACCCTGACCTCCTGCAACATCACCGCCTTACTGGGCCAGTTGTGTTTGTACGCTCAAGAGACACATCTGCCTCTGTATTGTCAGTGGATTTAATCCGAAACCATAGCATGGAAAAGAGGGTGTAAGAAGAAAGTGGAGAAAGTAGGGAGTAAGGAGAATGCTGGCCCACTTCTCACCAGCATCATTCTCCCTAGGGGAAATCAAAGAAACACGAGTTTTGCAGACACCAGCCTCTTAGTTTAAATGCCTTCTGTGGTAAGCTTAATTACAGCTGCTGTTGGATACCTGTGCTTAGGCTTCACATAATTTTTTCCAGTGGAATAATTATGTAAGTACAAAATTAGAAATGTTTGTTATTCTTCTTGGAAGATTTTTTTCTTTCATCGTAAACTAAGAAGTTTTCTAACTGCAACATAACCAAAAGCCAGATCGGTCTTTACAGTCCTGCTGATTTTTTTTCACTGAAGTTGCCTTCACATGCGGAGTGTGGTGGGAAGCTGGTGTTTGGCAAGTTCTGCCAAGCAAGTGTCTTCTGCTCGAACACAGCAGATTTTTAATCTGAAGTACAATGTTCTTCATGGTGTATTCTCCCACTGCTCAAGTGACTCACAGAAATAAGCAAGTTAATTTACACAGAGAACTAGTATGTAAAGGTTATTGAATAAGAAGCTTTCTTTTTTTATCTTCAATTTAACAAGTGTATGCTTCCTTTTGATTGTAAATTGTTCCACAGCACTCAGATCTGTGGAGTTACTAACTAAAAGTCACTAAATTCAAGTTTCTCAGCACAAGGATGGCTCAAAGATTAGCTTTACAGCTGAATTATTTTCCAAAAGAATCAGTCATCCATTCCCCAGAATAATATATTGCAGTCTGTGAAGCTTTATTAAAGCACGTAATCTGTTTAAAAACGGTAACCTGCTATTTCTACTTGAAACTAAAGAAAAAGTTATGAATATCTATAGGTGATTTTTTTGTTTGTTTTAAGATGGGTTTCCTTCAAACATGATTATCAGAAAAATAATTTGAGGAAAGATTTCTGTTGTTATCTGTTGTTCATGCAAAACAATGGGTTATGATTGGTTTTATTTGACATTGATCAGAAGGATAAGGCAGGGAATTCTCTGTGATAGCTTTGCTATGGGCTGTTTGCTCAGGTGTAGGAAAGGCAGTGCTGATGTTTCAAAAGCACAATTCCCTAAATGCTTCAAAATGAACAAAAAAACCCAGTAGTTACATCGGGTCTTATTGTCTTGTAGAGGCACCTGTATTTAAAATCCACTCTGTGTGTTATCCCCGTGGCAAAGCCAGGAGAATTATTGTTGGCAACATCTTCAAGCCTTAGATGCCTAGATTTAAGCATCTAAATATGTGGCTTGATTTTATAAGTACTGAACACACACACATGCACACACACATTTTATTGAAGTCAGCTGGTGAAGCTAGGTCATAAACATTTTTGAAAATCAGGCCACTTATTTAACTGTCTAAATATGGATTTATGAGCCTGACTTCAGACACACCCAAGTCTCGATGAAGGCTCTCACAGATACAAGTACATTGTCCCAGCACTGTGTGTCCTACACACTGCAGACTGACTAATTTTTAAGTCTTATTCCAGAGCCACGTTTCTTAAAATTAGGCTGGATGAAAAGAAAGCTGTTTTGGATAATTATTTCCATAAATTAAGAACAAGGATTTTTATTATTTTAATTCTGGGAGGGAAAAGATATTATCCTGCCTCTGCAGTAACTGGAGCCTGAATATTGCAGCCCTTCTGTTAGCTCGTGAGAATTAGAAAATCAGACTAATTTAATGCCCAGTTTTCTCTCTTGATTCCTTTACATATTATGGTGCTTACTGAAATCAGTGGGGCAGCTTGTGATTATTGCTTATAAAGAGCAAAGGGGTCCCTAGATAGCCCTTACTGTGCCACTGCAGCATTGCAATTATACACTGCTTTCTATTCCAGCCTTGGGAGAAAAATGCTACTTTACCCCAGTATCATTAAAATTGAGCACTGAAACCGTTTTTACTAAAATTTTCCTGTGAAAGCTGATGTTGACAAGGTGCAATTCTGTTGATTAGCGCCCAAGCAGGTGTTTGGCTACAGTGCAAGTTCATGCCAACCTTGGGAGGGCGGAGTTTTCACAGTGCCACAGCGGTTTGCTTTCAGACCTTTTGTGTCACAGAATTTGTGCCAGGAAAGCATAGAAAACCATTTCAATTGCTGCACATCTCTCATACAGTTCAAGTATATTCAGTGAACTATTTGTATCCCAGCTGAAAACAAATTGATAGAATTAACCCAAGAAAGAATTCTTGGAGTCCTGGTTTCTTTGGTTTTTAGCTTTGAGGCTTTTTCCCTCATCTAGCGTGACACCAGCTGCTAATTCTGTTCATGAAGCATCAGTGTGAAGCATTTCCTTTCCTGATAACTTAGCTTTGTCCCCCAAACCTGCCCAGTGCAGAACAGATTTAATTTCTTCTTCTCCTTCAGTGGAAGGATCTGTGTGTTCCAAGAACTGGCGTAGGTCACAGTTGAAGGTGGTTCAGAAAACATAGGCACAAATAAATTTGTCTTTTAATGGTTTTGGCTTTTGGTTTTATTTAATTTTATTGTTGAGTTTACTCTCTCAGGTACTTCTCTTACACTTTACACTATCAACAGCAAGGCTGAAGTAAAACAAAACAACTCAGTGGGAGGAAAGAGCACTCAGCCATGTAAAACCTAATATTATTTTGGTTCCTAGAATTATCTCTTAGAAAGCAATTTCTAAAGCAATTGCCTCTGAGCTGGAAAAGACACAAAGATTATTTCAATCAAAACTGATAGCCAGGTCAGTTGAAAGATACAAAGTCATCCTTGACAAGCATGACTATCTCTTTTATCCTTTTGTATTACCAAGGCTATAACTGAATCTTTATAGAGTACAAGTCTGTTATTTGGGATGGTATTAATCTAGATTTGTACTACTTAGTGGAATGGAATCATGTACTTTCCGTTTCATCAAACAAAGCGCAAATTCAGCTGTTGTGACTAATTCAGCTGGAGTTTATTTGTTCTCTTCTTTCCTTTTCTCTCTCCCCTTACCTCAGAGAAGCTGTTTAATGCAGAGGGCACTCCAGGGCTGAAGCCAGAAGGACTAGAACATTTGATCAGATCTGAAATAGTTCTTCCAAATCTCAAGATGACTTTGTTTCCTCTGACTTTTCAGCACGTAATTTATACAGCATGGCCTAAAATTACCTGCATGCTGAAAAAACAAAAGCTAAAATGCAAACCAAAGAAAGATTTCCAATATTTTTCCCTAAACAAAAACATCTAAGTGAATGTCAACAGTGTTTCATGGGCAAGCTCCTCAAAATGGCCTAATTTGTTTTAGAAAAGAGTTCAGGTACTGTTAATTCTATTTTTGTTTCTAAAAATTCCCAGAAACATTTAATATAGAAATTCCATTGACATTAATTTTGCTCCACTGCAGGATGGGTTTCCTTGCTATTATTTCTTTTGTTTTATCTTTCTCATGCTCTCCAGCAGTACCTCACTTCCTAAATGCTCCTCACCGACTCCATAAACAATGAGTGACAGACTAGGTGGGGACAGATTAGTAGCTGCTCTAGTCTCAGAAAAGAAATAGCAGGAGAAGCTAAATTTAGCTCTGAGAATAATAGAAGTAGACAAATAAGAGAGGAACGATTCCAAGTGACGAGTGAAATGTGCGTGCCAAGACCACAAGGGAAAACTGGGAAATTTTTTTCTCCAGAAGACAGTAATGAAAGCTTCAGTCAACAGCAGTGGGAGATTCCCAGTGCACTTA
>VZTM01009674.1:0-20366 GCA_013400555.1 Jacana jacana | reverse complement strand
CTATGGCCTTAATGTTTTGTTTGCCCCCAACATTTCAGCCCTGCTGTCACTGACACACCAGCTGCCCAAAACATATCCATGTGCCATATTCAGCTGACTCCTCCAATGCACTTCAAAAAAGAGGCTCTGCATGAAGCAGTCTGAGTAATGTGCTGCCTTGATTACAGAGCTTATTCCATTGACAGTTTTGATGGCTCACATTTTTGAAATCTCTTCTGCCACTTGAAATTATATTCTTAGTCAGTAGCTCTGTATCTTACCTTTCAAAACATACTTGAGAAGGGAAGCAGGAGTTTTAATTTGAGAAAAATCCTTTTTTGGGGAAAAAAAAGGGGTTGTTCTCAGGCAATCACTGAGGAAATGAATCTGCAGGCAACTTCTGGCAAACGTACAGAGCCATGTAAGTGATATCATGCACTAGTCCTGTGTAGTCCTGTAAAAAAAGCCCTTTAAAAATTGTGGAAACAATTAAAGTACCTGGAGATCTTGCTGCATTTTTCTTTCACAAAAAGCAGAGCAGCAGGCTACTGGAGGAAAAAAACACCAAGAAATTGGGAAAACAAGTGGGAGGTTCTTCAGCAGACAGTCTTTACCAGTCACTAGTTTTACATGAGTGAATGTTCTGATGCAGTGGTCCTTGTATGTAGGTGCAATTTAAGGTGAACCTGCTGGAAAGCACTTCTGACAAAAAGGATCTGGGTGTCCTGGTAGATAGTAATCTACCCATGAGTCAGCAATGTGCCCCTTGTCGCCAAGAAGTCCAAGGGAATCCTGGGCTGTGTAGGGAAGAGTGTGGCCTGTAGGTAGAGGGAGATCATTCTTCCCCTCTATTCTGCACTGGTGAGGCCACAACTGGAATACTGCATCCAGTTCTGTGCTCCCCAGTTCAAGAGAGACAGGCAACTACTGGAAAGAGTCCAGTGTAAGGCAACAAAGATGATTAAGGGATTGGAGCACCTCCCTCATGAGGAAAGGCTGAAAGAGCTGTGACTCTTTAGCCTGGAAAAGAGAAGGCTGAGGAGAGACCTTATTAATGCTTTCAAGTATCTTAAGTGTGACTTGAAGGAGGATGAAGCCAGACTCTTTTCAGGGATTCCCAGTAACAGGATGAGGGGCAATGGGCACAAGCTGTAACATAGGAAGTTCCATTCAAATATGAGGAAAAACTTCTTTCCAGTGAGGGTGCGCCAACACTGGAACAGGCTGCTGAGGGAGGTTGTGGGGTCACCTTCTTCTCTGGAGATTTTCAAGACCTGCCTGAGTAATCAGGGGAGTTGGAGTAAATGATCTCTAGAGGAGCCTTCCAACTCTGACAATTCCGGGATTCCGGGATTCATTGACTGCAGTTCTAAGATATCTCTCTCAGATATAAAAATTTCCACCCTGGTCAACTTAGCACACAACACCATGATTTGCTCAGTCAGGTCCCTTGCTTTATTGCAGTCCACGTGTCCAGCTGTTGAATCTCCTGAAGTCAATTGGAATTGATTAGTGTGGCACTGTGGCAAATCAGGCAAGATCAGCAAACTGTCTCTTGTATGGGGTGTTAAGATGCATCCTTTGACAGGGTCTAGTGATGCACAGCTATGGTGATTCTGCCTGCTGTTAAACCACCCCACTCTGCACCCACCACATGATCCGATCCCATTTGTCAGTGCTACAGCTATAGCTTGCCAACAGACATGGATGTTTAGAAAAATTCAGCAGATTAGGACAGTGGTTAATGTTCTCAGCCAAAAGTGGTAAATACTATTAGAAATTCGTCCTTCTTTAAAATGCTTGAAAACAGCAGCAACTATAAGCACAACCAACATTTTTGACTGCATATACATTCTTCCTCACATTCAGAAGCACAAGGGACATTTCTACTGCATAAAGTCAACTCGCAATTGTGTGCTACATTGCATGTTCTTTATCTTTTCTTTTTTTCTCTTGCAGGTAGAAGATGATTGGAAATATGTAGCTATGGTGATCGACAGAGTATTTCTCTGGGTGTTTATTATCCTTTGTGTGTTTGGGACAGCAGGGCTCTTTATCCAGCCTCTAATAGCAGATACATAACTTGATCCACTGCTTTCCATCCACTTCTTCTCTTGCTTCATTTTTGGTGCAGAACTGTTGCCTTTGCTGCTCTCCTCTTACATAACCCCTCTGGTCATCATCTCCTCAGCACCCAGCCAGAGAGAAAAGGAGAAGTAGAGGGAAGGGTCCTCTGGGAAAGCAAACAACCCAAAGCAGAATAAGAGGACTGAAAATAGGAGATGAGCTTGTGGTATTTCAAAAGCAGAAGGCCTGGGATTTTTAGAGTGCCTGCCTGTCTTTCTCTCAGTGAGATCAGCAATAACATTACACTCAGGATCACAGGGGCAGATTGAAGTTATTGAGCTTTTCCCTTGGTTCCAGTATAGGGGGTTTTTAGGACAGTTCAGGCATTTCTGAGTGCCTTGCTGAAAAAGCACTCTATGTGGCTTCCTTTTTCTCTCCTGATCAGAAATATTTCTGAGCTTTGAGTTAATGTACATTTTTTTCTCTATTTCTCTCCTTGTATAACAGGTAGTATTTGATATGAGTTACCACTGTCCCACTGACTGGACCAATGCTCTTTGTAGTGTTCTTGTGTCAGGGCAGCCAGTAATCAAAATAAAAGTACAATCAAACCAATCCCTTGACCCTGTAACACTTTCAATATGATCTAAAAAAATGTTTCCCATCTTCTGCAATATATGTGCACAAATGAGGGTTCCAGGTCACCAAAGCACATGTTTACATTTATGTTGGAAGTCAGACAAGTCTTAAGCACTTAATCATAGCTGAAGAGAAACTGAATTAGTATTTTACACTGCATGTAACCCTGCTGACATCATTTGAAGCATCAATGAGTCAGCAAAGAGGAATAAGCTAGATGTGTTATGGAAAATCAGAAAAGACCTGAACTCTCTCTGGTTACTTCATAAGGAATCCACATTTGAAACATACATGCTTCTAAGGCTTTTAAAAACTGGTTCATTTGCCACGTAACTTTGCAGATGACCAAAGTTTCCTTTACTTCCTCACACTGAATACCAAGACCTTGGTCTTGGTATAGCTCCAGTAGGATTTCCAAGCTACGTTTCTCTTGTCAAGTTAACAGCGGTCCCAGGTTCTGCTCTGAAAACCCTTGCTCATGGTCAGACATAGCTCAACAGGGAAAGCTTTGTCTGTCTCATCACAGAAAGAACTGACTTGACAGAATTGGATTGGTCTGAGTTTTACTATATTTTTGAAACCCAAGACCAAGGTGGATTACACACATCCCAGCAGGATGGCAATCATGAACCCTGCACAAAGCTAGGCACCTTGATACCATCCACTCTGCAGTAATTTTCTGTTTGTTGACTCCTGTGCGTCAGGCTGAGGTTGCTGCTGTGTAACCAGGTTCCCAATGCTAGTGCGCTTAATCCTGAAACACTCTGTAAACATGCACCTGATGTGGACAGTTTATCCTCAGGTCCCTTGTCTGTTTAGACTCCTGTTGGTTTTGTGCTGAAGAATTCTTCTCTGAAAGGTACCATTCCAATGAATGCCAATGGCTTCAAGAGTGAAAAGCCCTCATAGCAGTCTTATAGGAGGCTCTAAACTTGATTGCACATTGTCAGTCCAGCACTTTCAATGTCTGCCATGAACATCACTAGTCCTTGGAAAGTATGATTTCTGTTTCTGAAGCCCCTGACTGGTCTTTTACTCTTTTTGATGCTCCATAATAAAGAAAATAGCTGTGTATATATTGGAGATAAAGGTGGAATAGCAAAAATATAACTGTCTTAATCCAGCAGCTGAAATATATAATGTCATGTTTTTCTAGAAGAAAAATGTGTTTTCTGTAATCCCCCTGGATGTTGCATAATTATGTAGTAAATGACACACGGATGTATGAACAAGCATGAATTGTTTTTTCAGCCTGTCAATTAAATATCATTCCTAGGATATACTTTCTTGAAGCATTTCTAATTTAAGAAAAAAATTCCTGCTGTACAATGTGTTTAGAGATGCTACTAAATGACACTTGCTATGCAGGAAAGACATCTGTCTGCCAGCATTCACTGTTGCAGTCTGTGGCCATACAAACAATGAAAATATTATGGCTGAAGGTGTACTGCATTGGTGTTTTAGGCCTGACAGCTACCACCCCACAGCCAGTAAGCTGACTTTAGCAAAATCCTTGGCTTTTTGTCAAAGCATCCACAATCATACAGCTCCTCTTCTCCCATTAGAAGGCTTTCATACCCCAGCACCAGCTCCCTGTCCTTGCTACTTACAGTACTATGCATCTCTCTGTCTTGATCCTGGACCTCAAACAGTGTTTGGACAGTTTAGCTCAACAGCCTGATGTCCTAACTAAGATTTGCAAAGTCATGCTCTGTGTCTTTCTCAGTGTATGATTTCCCCTTCCTTCAACCCCCAACCCCCCCTCCCAAAAGTGATTTTTTGATCCTTCTTTTGCCATTTGCAACTGTGTTTGGCACATTCCAGATTGAGATACACTTGTCATACTTGTCAGCTTTGTGAAAATAGTTGGCTAAATAGATAGAGTGGGAGTAGGGGACACAATAAACGCTTCACCATGAAAAAAGTTGCAGCAGGGACCCAGCTCTGAGCAGACACGGCATGTGCACTGGTAGCCCAGAAAGCCAACCATGTCCTGGGTTGCATCAAAGGAAACATGGCCAGCAGGGTAATAGGGGCAATTGTGCTCTGGTGTGACCCCACCTGGAATACTGCATCCAGCTCTGTAGCCCCTGTCATAAGAAGGGCATGAACCTGTTGGAACGGGTCAAGAGGGGGGCCACAAAGATGATGAGAGGGCTGGAGCACCTCAGGCTGAGAGAGTTAACGTTGTTCAGCCTGGAGAAGAGGGGATCCAGGGAGACCTTGTAGCAGCCTTCCAGTACCTGAAGGGAGCCTACAGAAGAGACAGGAAGGGACACTTTATCAAGGAATGTAGCAATAGGATGAGGGATAATGGATTTAAACTGAAAGAGGGGAGATTTAGAAGACATTGTCCTAGGAAGACATTGTTTGCTGTGAGGGTGGTGAGACACTGGATCAGGTTGCCCAGAGAAGCTGTGGATGTCCCATCCATGGAGGTGTTCAAGGCCAGGCTGGATGGGCCTTTGAGCCACCTGCTGTAGTGGAAAGTGTCCCTGCCCATGACAAAGGCGTTGGAACTTGGTGATCTTTGAGGTTGCTTCCAACTCTAACCATTTCTCTATGTTTCTATGATTCTATGATAAAAGTGACATTTATGCTTGCCCCAACTCTTATTGGGAGACCTTCTAACTGACCAAGTAAAGTTTCAACCAGAGCTGGTGCCATCCCAGAGATTGATTTGGGTTGCACACCATGCCCAGCCACAGGAAAAGTACCTATGTTCATTGCAGGACACACGGAGGAGTCTATCTGTTCTCACTCTCAGCTCCATAACCACATGAGCAATGCCCCATATATGTCACACCGATAAGTGTGGTAGTAGTAGCAGGAAATTTCCTTTCCTTGAGATTGATGGCATCTATTAATTTTAAAAGCACAGAACCAATGCCATAGCTCAAACACCTCATAACATTTTCTTCCCATGAGAGACCATTTTTCTGCTTTCCCCTTACTAAAAGGCCCAGAGGAATTTGTCTGATGTGTCTATTGGTAAATGGATGATAAACATGGTCCTGCCAAGCAGTGCCAAGGCCCTCACAAGCCAATGCTCAGAAACCAAGGCAGTGTTGAGGCAGTAGTAAAGCAGAGGCTTGTTGGTTTTTCTTTAAATATGCAATTTGCAATGTTGTCATCCACAGGCAAAGCACATGGAACAGAGAAAAGTCTGCCCAAATGTCCTTCCTAGTTGTGTGGCAGACCAGGCTATGGCACATGCTGAAGGCACTTGCAGGCCAGCAGCAGATATTCAGGGAAGCTCAGAAACAGGCAGCACAAGGAAATAACAGGTAGTGAGACTACAGATGTAGCAGTCCCATCTGCAATGCTTGGAAGGCAGTAGGCCAAAAGCCATACAACTGAGTGTTCACACTTCTCCCACTCAAAGGACCTGAGCTCTGCTGACCTTTACCACTACAAGCCAGGAAAAGCTGCTTAGCATCAGACACAGCCATGTGAGACACAGCCATGTGAAACACAGCCACGTGTTCCTGTGGGTGGGCAACTGAAACATTGCAAGGTGAGGACAGGACCATCTTTCAGCTAAACACCTGAAGCACTCACACACAGAGCTAAAAGTTATGAGGATTTTCCAAGAATGTGACAATCCCTCTGTTTGAATATTTTTGAGAAAAGGCTTTTAAACTGGGCTACAGTCCAGACTTTGTTGACAACAAAACAAGAAGAAAGCCCAGCATATGAGCACTCTCACCTCAGGAATCATTACTAAATACATCTTTATTAATAATGATTGCACAAATGAACAGAACTTTCTGCATTGACACAACAAGATGGGATGATATTCATTCACAGGGGTCTGGTGTGCATGCATAATCCAAGCACAAGAATACTGCCAGGTATTTTCAATACCTTCAAACCTCCATTCCTAGGGAGAAAATGTCAAGGCTAGCTAAAGCTTTAACACCAGATTTACACTTAGACTATCAAGAATTTGGTCTCCAAATCCCTTGCTAGCCTTGAAAACATCTGCAAATTTTGAATGGTATTTTCTAAAGCATTTCATGTTGGCAAATCAGTGCCTCAGCAAAAGTGGTAAGAGCTCCACCTGTGTTTCGTGTCAAGTGTCATTTATACTCTTAAGAGCTGAAGAATCCCATTTAAATTTATTATCAGAATGAAAATCTGAATTGCCTTGGAAACAAGAAGCCAAAAGCCAAAAATGTATCTTCCTGGTAGCCAGCCTACAGAAGAAACTCCACTTCTCTCAGGAGACACTCTACTTCTGCACTAAATTTCATTTGCTGAAAGCAATGGCTGCAGATTCCTTCCAACTGAGCTGTTTAGGAAGGTTCTTACTGCCTTATGGAGTACATATCCACCTTTCTCCATGCAATATGCTTCAGGTGATCTTCCACTTTCACTTGTCTTGTGAACAAGCAGGTGCAGGAGTCACAATTTCTAGATGTGGAGCGAGGGGAAAGTCCTTACTTGTTCAGCCTTTTGGTACATTACAAAGCAGCAGACAAAATTGCAAATAATACTGAAAAGTGAGTATGATGGCCAAGAGGAGAGACAATGTGTGCATGCATTAAAGACCGGTAGCAGGTAGGCAGAGTGGTAAGTTCTGAGGCCACAGAGTCAAAGTTTTGAACATCCCCATCTAAAAGGTATTGGAACTTTTTTTCTGGAGCACACACACACTATGCAATTGCCAGTTCTGACTCATACACAAAGCAATCCATAGTGCCTTTGTGGTTTTGACTTATAAATGTAGATAAACTGAGTACTGATTTATGTTACTGCTATGACTTCTTTCATAAAGTAGCATTTTAACTGACAGATATGTCTTTTAAGTATAATCTTTGTGACAGAAGTACTATTTCCAATTTTAGCTAATAATCATGGGTTTTATTGTAATGTAACCAAGCTATGGGTAAAATATTTACAACCCAATTGTGCAACCACAATTTACTTTAGGACTCAGGTGCACATCAAGCCCTTTCTGATCTCAGCCAAAACTGTTTCTGGTAGAGTCATATGAAGACAGAAAGCGCTAGTCAGTGCCCACCATTACCATCATCTTCTCTTCATCTTGTTGTTGCTTTCCATCCTGTACCATAGAGACCAAGCTCAAAGGCACCACCATCCCTTGACATTGTACTTGCATGCCTCTATGGGAGCATTTTCTACAAGGTGCTGTTCAGCCACATCCGTAATGCAGGAGTAAAGATCAGAACTGAACCTGTCACTGACACCACCAGAAATAGCCACAAGAAGATGCGATCCAGGACTTGAGCTACAAATTTCCAGTCTTGGACAACCTGGGAAGGAGAGGGAGAACAAACAAAAATAGGAATGAGCCCAGTACTTTGTTGATACTGCTACATATATTTCAGCTCCAAAAGTCTGTGTTTAAAATTAGAAGTGTGTAGCATGCTATATCCTAAAAGTGACATGGATCACCTTTTCAGTATTCATAGCTGAAAGTCACTCAAAACCCTGAATTCCACAGTTTTACATGCATGGCAGTCAGATTTCTTTCAGCCTGTGCAAAAGCTTTTAGCTTAGTGCATATGTGAAAGTTTACAGACTCAAGCTTGATGATGGCTTCATAATGAACTGGGTTTCTTTTCACAGAAATGCATTTCTCTTGAAGTGCCAGGACCTGGCTCTAGCACAGAACTTAGACACAGACATTGCTTCCAGTACAAGTGGTCCCATTGGCTTTTGTTTGCTTAAGTGCTCTGTTGGCTCAGACTGCGTGCACTCAGGAGTGGAATTTTGCCTTGTGAGTATTGGCAAAACACTGCACACACAAAGGAGCTATTTATAAAAGCAATTCAAGGCATTTTCTTTATTAAAAATTATTTCGGCTTCGAACAGAAGGCTTCAGTCACAGACACTCTGCTCACAAAATGCATGTTCTATTTACTGGCCATCTTTCTGCTGAAGTTCTTTCAGTATAGTTTGACATCGCCCTGGATTTTGACAAGAGAGTGCTAATATAAGTGCATTGCTTTGCTGTCCTACCCTTGCATGAGATGCACATAGTACTCTTCTAATGTAATAGAAATCCACCTAAGCCAGGTGGATTGCTAGGAGGAGGAGAAAGATGGTAGGTAGAGTCTAATATGAAGAGATGTTAGTGAAAATGTAGAAGACCTCCACTCAAAACAGGGCTATACACTGTGTATTGTCACTGGAAGGCCAGGGTTGAGACCTAGCAACTGCTGTAGAGCCTGCCTCTAAGTGTTGTGAAAGATACAATGTTGGATCATGTGACATTTGGGAGGTTTTCCAGATCCATATCTACCACCATCTTAAGCAGGACAAGGTTAACTCAAATAAACCCAAATACGGAAGTCCTCCAGGAGAGGCTGCAGTAGCCTCTTGCATCTCTGAAGAGCAGGGACTCTCACAGTTCAGTATAGTTCTCCTTCAGGCAATGCGTTTTCCCAAAAAATGTATCATTTATCAAGCAGGGGAAGTTCTGAGGACACATCTCAGATGTGAAGAGAAGGATAAGGCAAAGAGAAAGGCATGCAGAAAAGGTAAGAGCTTGGAAGACATTGCTGTCAAGGAAACTGTGAACTTCTTGTCCTCCCTTCACCTACCTGTCTGATGAAATGCTCCTTTTTAACATGCCTGGAAATGTATCGAATGGAGTCAGATGCCTTTTCCAGAAAAGCAATAACAATTTTCTCTCCATCTTTTGCTTGCTTGTGTTTCTGCTTCCCTGGGAGCTTTGATTTCATGGTAGTTTCCTTTTCTTCAGTCTCTGAGAAGGAGTAACGATCTACATGGCCCTTCATACAGAGCAGTCGAGGCAACTTTTGGAGAAAGAGTCTTTTAACCCAGGGAGCCATGGGATGGTAAGTTGCTGATGAGCGGTGGTGGACATTGATAACAAACACAGTCACAATGATAGAAAGGGTTACAAAAATCATGATGAACAGAAGATACTCACCAATCAGAGGGATGACTTTGGAAGAAGAAGGGATTATTTCCTCAATCACTAAAAGGAAAACAGTGAGGGAGACTAGAACTGATGTAGACAATGAAAGCTTTTCTCCTTCATCTGAAGGCAGGTAAAACACTAAAACAGTTAGAAAAGACAATCCCAGGCAAGGGATTATCAAGAAAAGAGTGTAAAACAGTGGAAGACGTCTCAACACAAAGGAGTAAGTGACAAACGGGTAAGAGTACAGCCCATCCTTCCTGTTGCCTTTCATACCTTTGGCATTTAAGATTTCCCACTCCCCATTATCAAAGAAGTCTTTTCTATCTACGTTTTCATCCACTAAAATCAAGTCCACCATACTGCCATCATATGTCCACGACCCAAACTTCATGGAGCAGTTCTGTCTGTCAAAAGGGAAGAAGGTCACGTCCATTGTGCAGGAGCTCTTATAACTGGCTGGTGGTGTCCAGGTCACCACTCCATTGTACTTCACTATGGCTTTGGTCATCAAGGATCCTTCAAAACGTCCATCAGCACTGGGAGTTGGACAGGAAGAAACAGGATCATGTTCAGGACTATTTTTGCCCCAGTCATACTCCCTTACAGCTCTGCTTTCTACCCATCAACTGGAGCACAAGGAAAGCCAGCATTCATACTGCCTTCTGACAGCATGTGCAGGCTTCATGGTGGCAGACATACCATGCCCAGCCTCTGGCCTAAACCCGGAGCAAGGAGACATGCTACTCACTTTTCAAACAAAACAATGTCGGGAAGCCACAGGGACTCAGAGGGGACACGTATGGCGGTGATCCCACCGTATTCCGCTGGATTCCAGGAGAGCTTGTGGTCAATCCATTCCTATAACAAGTCAGCAGAATCCTCTGCCCACTCATACACAACAGCCTTATTCTCCCTCCCATCTCTTGTCTCAGAGTGACTGCATTGCACAGGACGGTGGGCAAGACTGTTCAGCCACAGAGAGCATACTGGGGAGGTGAGGGCAGGAGATATTAATCCCCACAGGCACTACACCTCCAGCCACAGGTGGGCCCTAGCATCCCTCCCATCCCTTTGCTGGCAGCCTCAAGGCAGGGACTCTCAGAGAGCAATTGACACTCACTTCACTCACCACCCCGCCCAGGCCACCTGAGGGTAGTCAAGAAGGAAGGAGCTTTGGGTATGGCACGTCTTCTTCCTTCTGAGAACCAGACCATTGTGGGTTTGGCTGTCACTGACCCCATGGAAGAGCCAGCTCACATGGCTACTACTACACAAGTGAGAGAAATGGCTTTAATTACTTTTCAGTGGAAACCTGGCTTTTTTCAGGGAACAGAATACAACTCCTAATATCTGTACACTGTCCTTGTAAACCAAATCATTGTTCTTTCATCAGGAAGACACACACACTATTTCAGGAAAAAGAAAATGACACTTTTGTAAAGTAATTAGTTACAATCCCTAAGAGACAACAATAAAGAAAGAGATTCAGAGGGAGTCCTGTTGATTTTCATCATTCTGAACTCCAGAATACTTTCTCCCTCCTCTTTTTGTTTTTCAGCAGGGAGATCCTAGAAAAGTGGCTCCAGCAACTGGGAGATTTCCATGGAGATGCAGTGGAAAAGCAGCTCTCTGCCGTTATTGATGAGGGGTTTCACTTGCCCGTGGAAACAGCAGCGAGAGGAAGCAACAGCTGTAGACTGTGGTCAATACCAAGAAGTGAAAAATGATCCACTTTCAATTAAGCTCCAGCACCCAGGGATGTAAGATCCTCAGCCTTCTCTGGGAAATTTCCTCCATGACTTAAGGATGAACCAAAATGTTATATTCTCTGCTGCTTCTCACACCGTATTGTTCCCCTCTTACTGAGAATCATAGGATCATAGAATTGTTTAGGTTGGAAAAGACCTTTAAGATAATAGAGTGAAGCTGCAAACCTAGCACTGCCAAGTCCACCACTAACCCATGTCCCTAAACATCACATCTACATGTTTTTTAAATACCTCCAGGGATGGGGACTCAACCACATCTTTGATTCCACATGGCTTTCATAGCTATACCTACAGACACTTGCTATTACAGTCCTTTACAGTGGGCTAGCGACCCAGAGCCTCACTAGAGAACCTAAACGCAGACAGTAAGAACAAGCGTCTTCTTCCTTCAACTATAGGGAAGGTATGGTGTCCAATGTTACCGGCAGGTGGCTGCTAAACCCCTCCTAAAATTTGGCCCAAGGCATAAGCAAAGGAGGCAGTTGCCCAGAGTGGTACCATAGCAGGATTAATGGGCCCACTACCTGCACCAAAAGAGATATGGACCCAGTCTCTGAACTGCCCAAATGGTTGGCATCAGCTACCAGGCACAGACCTCCACCCTTGGCTCCTCCTACTGCTGAAGGAAGGATAGTAACTGTTCAGATGTGGAAAGAGAGTCATTGGTGCTCTCAGCCTCAGCAGCAAGGACTGAGCACACCGCTTTCAGTGTGAACTTTTCTGTGTGGATAGGTATCTACCAGATGTTTCCAACACCTGGGCTGTTAAGTGGGCACCGACTCACATGTGTTCTGGATACCTCCTGTAATAGATGCAAGAAGTCTTAGGCTGGAAACATAACCTGTTATGCAATGAAATAGTCAGGGCTGACAGTAGCAGCCAACACAGTTAGCTCATAGCCTGCACTAACACAACAGAACCAAATACCCTGTGAGCCATTTGGAGATATAATCATCCATTTGCAGTTGAATTGGAACAGCCCCTTGGGCTAGGTGATTTATTGTATCTGTAATACTCCTCCCTCCCCCCTGCTCTGCATTCATTGCTCTCCCAGCTAAAGTGCTCTTTCATGTCTGCAAGGCAAATGGTTGCACGGCTTCTTACTAGAGCAGAAAATAGATTGTGTGCAGACTTTGAAGATGAGTGGTTAAAAATGGGAATCTCCCTGTGGGTGATGTTGACACAAACTGTAGCAGCAGATGCAAAAGGCCTTTTCTTCTGCCTTTCTTCCAAGCTGCTTCAGGCCCTCCCATAGCTCTCCCTTTTCTCCAGTTCTGCCAAATCCCCTGTCACTCAAATGCTTAAACCACAGCAAGAAGACCAAGAAACATTCAACCCAAATTCTCAATCCTTGCTAGTAGACTCCATAACTTGCTCAAACCCAGATACTTTCTCAGCAACCACTTAAAGCTCCTTTATACCTTGTGTGTCTCCTTGTGTGCACATCATCTAGTCCCACTATCTTGAGCATCTGGATGTTTGAGGTAGAAAAAATGAAACAAAACCCAGTCAGAAAAGCCTTGGATTTAAGCTTTGTTAACCTAAGAAAAGCCAAACTCTTGCAGAGAAATTATAACTGTGATTCCCCCTCAATCTAAAACACCCAGGGTGAGGACCAGATTTCCATGACCTCTCCAGCTCATTGCAGAAGGACAAGGTCTGTGTCATGGGAGAATTCTGGTATGTTTAAGTGTTATTTACTTTTCTCTGCCCAAAAGGAAAAAAAAGTACTTTAATTCTGCTTAGTTTCCTAAGCTGTTTCTAACTGTTATGCTTGTGCACTCTAATAATTCCCCAAGCACTGGATTGCAAATGAGACCAGTTCACACTGAGCCTACAGGACTGCATGACTTCCAAAGCAGGGTCAGGCCACAAATATTTAATGCCTAGCCTGATCTCCTGGGTACATCTGCATGTGGGAATCTGAGAGCCTGTGTTTCACTTATTTTTTCCTACCTTTGCATTTCATTTAACCTTGATGTTCTTGGCCCTTTACATGGAAAAAAAGGATATTAGAAATGGCAAAAACTACTGAGACCCCAGCTCAGCAATTCTGAAAATCACAGTGCTGAGTTACCCTAGGGAGCTGCCTTGGCTAAAATCTGAGCACAGCCTCTAAAAGCCTCCAGGGAAACCAGCATGTTGACAGTGCAGGCTCCTGAGTTGGTACCTCTTTTAGCCACAGCAGGAGGCAGGAGGATCAGATAAAGTGGCTTTCCCTTCATTCTTCTCCTCCCCCACACCCAAGAGGCAATGAGTGGATGGTGGCATGTCCCTGTCTCCTGCAACATCCTTTGAGTAACCTGCAGCAGAACCTGATTTCCTATGGCAGGAATGGTGCCACAGGCCCCACAATAAAGTGAGGGTCAGACACAGGAATATTCTGTGAAAACCTGTAAAATCTTTCTGGGCACACTTGTGGGAGCAAAGAGAATGAGGAGGGTGAAGTGGGTTGATGTTAAACCTGCAGACTTGGGGTTTGGACCTGCAGGGGGAGGCGAGTGCTGCAGTCTGCAAGGTGAGAGGATGGGAACAGGGAGAGGACAGACCTGGGTGAGGGGTTACCTTTGTAGGAGGGCTCTGTTGTCAGCCCAGGTGGCTACTCAGAGTAAGGAAGCCAAGACCTGGCCACGTGCACATGAGGAGTTCTCCGACTGCAGCTGACTGCAGCTGAAGGTAGGGAAAACATAACACCACAGCTCTTTCACAGAATCACAATGGTTGGAAAGGAGTTCTGAGATCACCAAGTCCAACCATACACAAAAACACAACATACTCCCTACAAACTTGGCCACTAGAGCATGCCCTGGAGAGTCACATCTACATGTTTCTTAAATACCTCCAGGGATGGTGACTCAACCACCTCCCTGGGCCGACCATTCCAGTGCCTGACCACTCTTTCATCAAAGTAATTCTTCCTAATATCTAATCTGACCCTCCTCTGCGACAACTTTAGACCATTTACTCTGGTCCTGTCATTATTCAGTTGGGAGAAGAGACCAACACCCACATCCCTACAACCTCCTTTCAGGTGGTTGTAGAGGGCAATGAGGTCTCCCCTCAGCCTCCTCTTCTCCAAACTAAACATGCCCAGTTCCCTCAGCCTTTCCTCATAGGACTTCTCTATACCCCTCACTAGCTTGGTAGCTCTCCTCTAGACATGCTCCACTGCTTNCTTCCTAATATCTAATCTGACCCTCCTCTGCGACAACTTTAGACCATTTACTCTGGTCCTGTCATTATTCAGTTGGGAGAAGAGACCAACACCCACATCCCTACAACCTCCTTTCAGGTGGTTGTAGAGGGCAATGAGGTCTCCCCTCAGCCTCCTCTTCTCCAAACTAAACATGCCCAGTTCCCTCAGCCTTTCCTCATAGGACTTCTCTATACCCCTCACTAGCTTGGTAGCTCTCCTCTAGACATGCTCCACTGCTTCATGTCCTTGTAGTGAGGGGCCCAGAACAGTACTCAAGGGGTGGCCTCACCAGTGCCTGATAAAGAGGCACTATCACTTCTCTACTCCTGCTGGCCACATTATTACTGATACAAGCCAGGATGCTGTTGGCCTTCTTGGCCACCTGGACACACTGTTGGCTCGTGTTTAGCCAGCTGTCCACCAGCACCCCCAGGTCCTTTTCTGCTGGGCAGCTCTCCAGCTACACTTCCCCAAGCCTGTAGAGCTGCTTTGAATTGTTGTGACCAAAATGGAGAACCTGGCATTTGGCCTCATTGAATGCCACACAATTGGCCTTGGCCCATCAATCCTACCTATCCAGGTCACTCTGTAGAGACTTCCTTCCCTCAAGCAGATCAACACTCCCACTTAGTTTGATGTCAGCTGCAAACTAAGGGGGCACTCAATACTCTCTTTCAGATCATAGATAAAGATACTAAACAAGACTGGCCACAAAACGGAGCCCTGAGGGATGCCACTGGTGACCGGCTGCCAACAAGATTTTGCCCCATTAATCACAACTCTCTGGGCACGGCCATCCAACCAGTTTTTCACCCAGTGAAGAGTACACTTGTCATTGCCATGATTCACTGGCTTCTCCAGGAGAATGCTGTGGGGCACAGTGTCAAAGACCTTGCCAAAGTAACCTTCACAGCAGGGTCTCAGCAATTGGATTCAGATCAGCAACAAATTTTCCCAGCAAAAGGGGAAATTCTCATCCTCCCTGCAGCAAGGGGAAGCCTGAACTTCTCCCTTTTCAGGAAAGAGACCATCATTGCATATGATGTCCATATGGCCGTTAGGGGTCCTGCTCCACCAAGAAGTTCACACTCATTGCAGCACTACAAGGAGTACCAGGTGGGCAACAAAAACTGAGTTGCATTTGTCCTCCACCAGCCCAGCAACCACTTCCCATGGCATCATTTCAAGTGCAGTTTTTGTTTTATGTGCTCTGCCTAGGACCAGCTGACATGTTTATAGTAGTCACATAGCTGAGAGGCTTAAAATAATTGTCACAAGGACAATAAAATGGTGCAATGTAATCTAAACCAATTGCAGTGTTGTTCAGGAGTGAAGAAGAAAGGAGACCTAATAGTTCAACTTGCACCTTTCCAGCATTTGTATAAACTATTGTTACTTACAAAAAAAAAAATATACAAGAAAGGTTAATTTATTATGGATTTTCATTCTGGGGGGAGTAATATGCTGGTATTTTCTTTCTTTTTACTTATGCTGGAGATGAAATCTACCCAAGACAGAACTCTTAGCTCGGGCAAGAGAGACAGTACTTGTGTGACCCCTAAGTTTGAGACAGGATAGTCCCACAGGGCACACACAGCATCCGAGGCACAGCCACTGCAGTTTCAGGGGATGAAAAACAGCTGGCTTGAACACACAGCTCAGGAGACCAGGAGAAAAGAGTACCCTACCTCCTAAAGGTCCACATGCCTGCCTTTCTGCTCCTTTATGCAATTGCTGAAGTGAGAGGAATAATGTAAAAAGGTCAGGCAAGGTAATATGGTGCTGCTTTTGTCCGGCCACTTGATGTCTCGAAAGGGAATAGATGGCACAGTAGGCAGCAGGCTAGAGTGGACCCTCAGGTCAGCAGCCCCACATTGAAAAGGGAGATCTGATTTGGTCTAATTTACCTGCTTCAGCCACACGTTGGTTGTCATCAGCTGATTCTTCTCATCCTAGGATGACACAAGGTAGAGAGGATTGCAATACAAAAACAGACAAGAAATAAACTCTACGCCTGCTGAGTCCAGCCCTGTGCTGGGCAGAGGAGATCCCTGTGGTCCTGCTTCCCCATGGGTCTGGACTCTTTAGTCAATGTTGGGGGGAGCAATCTGACTTTCTAGGTGATGGCCCTCCTCTCACTGGAAGCTCCAGGGGGGCAGCAGGGCTCAGCCGGCAAGTGGGGTCAGAACCACATGGTTGTGGACTCACAGGACAGCTCCTCTCCCCACACTCCTCAGCCTGGAGTGAGTTTGGGATGATACAAGCTGAAATATTTTCCTGAATATGTAAATAAAGCACAAAATTAGACTCTGCCTTCCAGTGGCAGGGGGATGCAAGGAGCACCCTGTTGTGTGGGTACCTCTGGGCCCTGTGCAAATTTCGCTGTGCATTGCAGTGACGGAGGGAAAGGGGAGAAAAAGCTTTCCACATAGGCAAAACAATGGGATTTTCTGCTTTGCCTCTCATCTCTTATCTGAGCAGCCAGCTGAGTCAAAATATGAGCTGCCTTTGGCCTGGATATAAACTTGCTTAGAGTGAGCAACATTCAACCAGCTCTACCTTTCCTCACATCTATCCTGTATCTGCAAATGTCATTAAACTGGAAATGTAGGCAGGGACTGTCTGGCATGGACCTGATGCAATGAGGCCTTATTCCCTGAGAACAGCAGGGGGAAAAGGACCTTCAGGTTTGCTGCAAAAAAACCCAAGTATTATGGCTCATGTTGTGTGTGGGACAGGAGGTCATAGCATCAGCACTGCAACACACTTGGCCTTTTGTTGCCTGACCATCACTTCACATTTTACATGTCAGGAGGCAAAAGCCAATGGCATCACCAGCCCTCCCAGGCAGATGCACAACTCTCTATAAAAGAAAGGATGTTTTATCAAGGCAAATACAGCACTTACTACATCCACAAGTTGTGATATCTTTAATCCAAAAAAGACTTTGATGGTGTCATTGGAGTTTTCCACAGGGCGGACCCATTTCTGATAGCCTTGAAATAAGTGCTTGAGAAGTGCATCTTCATTTTCAGCAATTGAACTGAACGCACCCATATCTGGAAAAGAGCAACAGAGAGTGGGGATGTGCTGGGAAGCAGACACAGAGAATGGCGTGACCTGAAGAAGTGAGGCAGAGTGATGATGTGAGACAAATTTGCCTTTGGGCAGCTCTTGTCTGTAAAATATGTAGGAATTCAGATGCACAGACTCTCAGCAGAGCCAGGGCGAGGAGAGGGCAAGAAGGCCCACACCCAAAAATCATCAGGCCAGACCAGTGATGACTTTGTACTATGTGTCTGTTTTCTACAGCCTTTTTATCCTGAATCAACATACTTGACCAGTCTTTCTTGTTTATTATGCTTCAGAAGATCTGCAGCCTTGGAGCATCAGTTTCCCCCTTTCCCTCTTGAGTGAGTGGTAAATATCCAGCATAACAAATGCCACTTGAGAAAGAGTTCTGGTTTTTCAGATACCTGTGGTGTACCACAGAGAGCTGGGGCCACAGGGGAAACCTGGTCGCTGTGGGGCAATCCCTGGCTGGTTGGTCTATGTGAGGCCATGAGCAGGGGGAGAGCTGGCAGGAAGTGGCACAGCTAAAGGACTGCCTGAAGCAAAAAACTACTTCTACGCTAGAGCTTCCCGTTCCCTAAATCAGTGTGGCTTCTCTCAGGATAGCACAAGGTCCAAGCAGCACTGTCACCCCCCTCTTCTACCAACAGCAAACGCCTATTCCCTTTTGAGAAGCTGTGAACCCTGAAGCCTAAAGGTTGCCATTCACAGAGTAACAATTACTTTACTATCAGATGTTCTAGCACAGGCTGTGTTTGTCCTCTCTTGTTGGGTGTGTAGTTGTAGTGGGGTTAACAAACCCTGGTGAGCTGGAGGCCAGCTGATCAGAGGGAGCTTTCACATACTGTTACACCTGCTCTCTACCACAGCTGGGGAAGAGCTCATGCAGCTAGCTGTCAATACAGTTTATAGCACCCTTTGCAGCTACCCTGTGTCTTGCTGCTTTGTCACAAGCCTTTGAGGTCTGCCATTACCAACTGGGTAACTACAAATACCCCTCCTGCTTGCTCCAGTGTTTATTTTCGTAGCAGGACTAACCCTACCTCCACCACAGCAAATGGGAAGCAGAGTCTGGGGTCTGTCCCAGGAAACTGGCCTAAACATGCCAGAGAGGTGTTTCTCTGCAACCAAAGGAAGAGAAAGAACACATTTCTCCCCCCGTAGTGGTCCAGTCCCCTGACACATAAGAATCTCTGCAGAGACCCCAGCTCCCAGCCCTTTTGCTTTCCCTTTAAGAGGTTCATAGGGGTGAGTGATTTTTAAACACAGGAGATTTAATAGGGAATCTAGTGAACAGAAAAAATCTACAATCCCAAAATATGCAGGATCAAAACCAGCTTTATCTTAATGCTGGAATACATTGTTCTGGGTTTATTAGAGTATAACTCCCTCCATACACATACACAACCATACAACCTGCAGGCACAGTGTCCGTGGATGTGTGTGAACTCCCTCATAGGAAAACGGTAACATTTCATAGCATGTACTTCACATGAATTCAAAGGGCCCTAATGCTAAAAGAGGGTATAGCATAGAAGTGGTAAAACTGGTTTTGGGGCTAAATATGTTGATTCTCAGTTTCTGGGGAAGCCAGAGAAAGGAGTGAAAAAGACTTGAGAAGTTTCACAAAGAAGAAAGACAGAAGGAACAAGACTGGTGCCCTTATAAGACAGCCGTAGTACTCACAGGACGATGGTTTAGGGGCAGAAGTTTTTAGCAAGAAGGAAGAAATACCAAGCAGAAAAAAATATCCTAGCAGCTCATTTCATCAAGTCCTATCTGATTATTAAGTTAGATAAAGCCGTGGAGAAAATACTGAATAAAATAGCACTGACTGAAAGAACAGAGAAGCAGCCATAGGACAAATGCATCTCTAAATTTACCATATGGTACATGGAGAAAGCAAAAGCTGGGGAGTTCCCTAGCAGGTTACTGCACATACAAGTAACCAGGCACTGTTTTCTATCTCCCCTCTCCTCCAGTTCCTATTTCTATCTGTAGTCCATGCCAGGAGCACTTCCCTACAGGTGCAGGGGCAAGTGTGCTTGGGCAGGAAGTCTGCTAAATAAACACGTGAAAAAACTTGAGAAATGCACACAGGACACATAGCCTTTCATCAGCTCCCTTGAGACATTTCAGTTTTCCTGCTGTTGACTGAGGATCCTCCATAACTTCAGTGAGAGTCAATGTTAGGATTTTTTGTTAATTTCCACCCATCCCTTCACCACAGTTATTAAAACCTTGTTGCCAATCTGGCTGTGGTTGCAGTACAAAGACAGCAGTTGATACAACCCTGTTTTGCTAGTCAGACAGCATTAAGAGGACCAAGGGAAGCCAGCATCTACCTTGTCCCTCAAGCAGCAGGAGAAAAAAAGTCTTGACCACATGCAGCTCAGCTTGGAAGAAGAAGAAATTGCACTTACCTGAGCGGCTCAGACACAGTGCAAAGAGCACTAGGCAAAGCATGGGCACCACTGTGGCTTTTCCTTTAAATCTGATCTTTTGTTTTCATAAGTAAATAGGTCTTATCCTAGTAGGAGACTTATAAAATCTAGTTAAAAATCAAGACAGACAATTGAGTCTACAGGGTAAGGCAGCACCTTTTGAGCCTTGTCTTGCCTCATCATGACGCGCTGTAAATCACGCTTCATTGATTTTCAGTCAGCTGTCACATCCCGTAAGCTTAAAACAGGGCTCTGGGTCCTAAACTCTGACTGATTTGTTT